>OOFH01111851.1:0-11399 GCA_900323355.1 Merlangius merlangus
AGAGGTTTATTAGAGTGAATCAGGTTGAGAATTAAGGTTGAATCAGGAAGGCAAAGGGTGCATGTGGTCAGCGTGGACGGGCATGTCTGTCCCTTTCCAGAAATGCCATCCTACACGCATTCCGTTAATGCGTTCTCATTGGTCAACAGGAGAAATCCAAGCATGCATTTCACAAGTTTTCTGTAAGGTGCTTTTATGATTTATGTAGGGCTTTCAACCTCGAGCGGAAGATCTTGAAAGCAGGAGCAGTAGGAGGTCTTGCTCACCAACGGCATGCACAATTTAATGTATGTGTTCAAGCCAGCCCTGATTAGCTTAGCTACTAGCCCCTCTCTCCCGCTCTCTATCTCAAGATAGACATAGATAGATGGTAGTACAGCTAAGCTAAGTAGGGGAGCATGGCTCGTTTTGAAAAGAGAATTTTGGAGCGCTAGGAAGCAATCGTTGGCCTTGCTAGACAGTAAGACCGTAAGATGTGCATGAATGCGCGTCTGCGTGTGTTGACTGCAGATAGCCTAAAAATGAAGAATAAGGAAGAATATTACTGGACTGGCAGTGGACCAAGAATGCAAGGAGTGGTCATGGCCCATTTGAGATGGAGCGCTACCAAAAAGCCCAGAGACAACGCCTCTGTTAATCCTTAGACAAACATTTAGCCATCAGGTCGACAACAGACCAGCAACAAAGACGGAAAACTTTCACATCCTTCTCAAGACTGAGTTGCAAAATGTGAAATTAGATTTACTTTTATTAGTTTATTAGCATAACTTTTCATTTGTTTTGCTATGATTTTGCGAATTTTACCATATACTGTAATGGTAAAAGTAAAACACATGGACATATTTACTGACGGCCAGTGCAATTCAATCAAATATTCAATATCTACTGTTGAAATAGTTTATGTATTTCATAGCAAAAGAAATGCATGCATTGCTTTCATTAACCTAACTCTGGTTCAGATACATTTATCCTAAGCTTAGAATGGTAGTTAGACAACCTAACCCTCTTCGGGTTGATTGAATTTAAAATAATGGTAGTTTTTAAAGATTTCGTTGTACTTTCGATCAGTTACTGGTCAGTACTCAAAGTACACTTTAAAAGAAGGTCCAATTTGCAGCTGGTAGAATACAACACAACACAAGGTAATAACTTTATAACTAAAACCAATCAACCTAAAAATACAAAATAAAACCCTGCATCTTTATTAAAAAGGTCTATGGTTTCCGTGACTAAGACTATCCATAGTCTAATCTGATTCGTCAGGCCAGACCAATCGCTGACTGACCAATCGAATCTCATACGATATGTCTATAAATATGACATTTGCGTGGCTTAAAAGCTTGAAAAATGACAGACTGCCTAACAAATTAACTCTGCAAAGTTCTACGACAATGGATGATGACAGTAACAGATGTGAACATTACATTTGACAACAAATATAGGCTTCTATTAGCATTTTATACACTACCATCCATAGACTACAATAATAAACCAAAATGAATATCATATATTATGAGCTCAGACAATGGATGTTGAGAAGGAGGGATCTGTTCTGTCTGAATACACGGTACTGCATCTGTTCAGGACAAACTCTGCATCGATAAAGGACCCGTAGAGGCATTTGACAGATTAACAATGGGTTTCAGCGTACAAGACCAGTACAGACGGAGAGAAGCATTTTCTCCAGCATGAATGATAATACAGCTGCCGTTTAACTTTCTTTGATCCCCTGTAATCGTCTCGAAATGCTGCCAAACTTTCCTGATATTGTGTGTCCTTCTAGACTAACGGTGTAGAATGTTTTCGAAGGAAGCTGATTGGATTGGGCTACTGCTATTATACAAAGTGGTTAACAATCAATAAGGACATTTATTGAAAGCTAAACATAAACACAGCCAAGTGAACACAGAAGACTGAGTCCACTCTGACAAAAGAAAACACTGAATAACTTCTAGGCTTTTCCTTCTAGAAACCAAGCGATTCTGTGGTAGCGCCCATTTAGAGCCCCCATTCTCCCAGTGGAACACCCTGCTGATCTATACGCACGACTTTCCTGAGATGCTTATTCTACTTGTAAAGACAGAGTCGACTAAGTATATTACCATGGAACATTTGAAGCAACAAAGATTGGATGAGGCAAAAAAAAAGTTGATTACTGCAATCTGAGCCACTTGAGTGCCATTTGTTACTTATTCAATCAATCATGTCTAAGTGTTCGCTATTTGTCTGTTGTCTCATGCGTGTCGACTGGCAACCAAGACATTTCTAGCCTTAGCACCGTTGTTCCTTCTCACAAGGTTCCTCCTTGTCCATACTGGTATTGAACCAAACTGTTCTCCCTACATGGGGCGTTTACCTTTACGTATTTTACTTTTGTTTCGACAAAGTTGTTCCAACAACTTCATAGACTGGTTGATGGCTGCTTTAAGAGAAATTAAAGTGAAAGTCGAGATGGTTTAAACATCTTCAAGGTGAATCTATTTCTCCAGGAACTGCAGACGTCAAATTATGCCAGAAAAGGGTTTGCAAAAATGTTGGTCAGAAGGCTTATCGCAACGGGTGGGTACTAAGTGAAGGCCGTAAAAAACGGTTGTAATCATATTATACTAAGAGGTATTTACCATTCTGGGCCGAAGTTAAGAGTCTCAGCAGTCATATTCCTCACGTCCGCACAGAATTGAGTATCTGCAGGGGAGAAATTGAGGAGAAAATGTTGAGCATTAGTACGGTTTTATTTTTTATTATTAGCACACATTTAAATAAATTACACACGACTGGATCCCACCTTACCCTGTCCAGGTGGTCCGAGCAGGCTGGACCAGGCTAGGGATCGCTGGCTTGAGTTAGGCTTAGGTGACTAGAAGGCTGAGTGGTGCTTTAGCTGTGGTGAACTCGCTCCCCAAACACACAGACACAAAACGAATAGCTGCCAGGTTGCAGGTGTTTGAGGAATACCAGGTTGTCCGGTCTTACAGTCAGGTAAGGAAGAGGAGTTGACGTTGAGTTTTGGAGTTCGGAAGCTCCTGCTACTTACAACTACTACAGCCCAAAAAGATTGTTAAAACGAATACGAAGAGAAAAAAAAAAAAAACTCAAAAAAAATCCTTGGAATTGAATGTTGGAAAAATAAAACACTCTCGATAGCATTAATTGTATTTTTTTCTTTTTTTTGTTTGACAACAGCAGTTTTATCACTTTGAAGTTAAAAATACAAACTCATTCATCAAAAAAAATAACCTAACGCAAGAAACTAATATGACAGCCACAAGAAATCAGGCTGCTGGAACAGCTGCCAATAGCAGGCGCGACTTTCTCGCCTTCCTTTCTCTCTCCCTCTCCCTCCGAATGTCCTTCTCTCGCTCCAACTGAATTGTGGATAGAGAGAACCTTCCGGTACCCCTCTTCCTCGTCCTCAGACTTTAGTGCTGCGGGACAGAAAACATTCAGTTTGGGTAACGTGTTTTGAGAAAGGAGAACAAAAAAAAAAAAGGTACAAATCTTCCAAACTTTTCTTAAATGTTAGGTAACAGTCAATCATGGCCCAAATCAAGAACAGATGCAAAGCTTCATTTATATTCTGCTTTGGATTCAAACCGGCAGGCCGTTTTCACCCGAAGACGGTTAGTGATGGACCAAAAGAAAATGTGCGACCCACGAAATACAACGCAAGATGTTGTTGTTCACGCGCTACAATTCAGCAGAGATTACCTTGTTTACATATTATCAAAAACCTGTTTTACACCAGCACCAATCAATTGTGAAATGAGTATAACTTGTAAGATAAAACTTGATTAAAATCAACTTTCTTTCAGTACTCTTCTGATAGGGAGGAATGATTACAATTCATATATAACATTTAGGTAAATTTTTCGCGTGATCGTTTTTGGTGGTTGTTTTTCTATAGCACTAATAAATGATGCATTACTCACTGGGATAATCAATATCAACATAAACAGCAACATATTCTCATATCTGACAGTGTGATAAAGGTTTTGGGCACATGTCCAAATGATGGTAAAGCCCAGATATCACTCTGGCCTGGTTGGAATACAGGAATCCCCTGGTTGACTGCCGGGGAAAAACTTTTTACTCACTGCTTGGCACCAAGCCTGCATCCATTTACCCAAGGCTGTGTAATTTGATTTTCACTTCTGTTATGTTTGAGCGATTATTTTACAAGGCCTCACTCCTAGATAAAATGGGGCATAATTTGATCAGATTGTTTGTGCACACTACAGTTAAAAGAAAAATGTGTAGCATGTTTGTGGGATTCACTTTAGGCCCTGCTATTGAAATATGTGTTTGGTGCAGAGCGGCCGATTTCCCTTGTAAGCACCTGCACATGTCAGGTACACACATAAAGAGAGGAGATGTATACATGAACATATACTGGGAGGAAGGCCTTATAAATTCAAACATACACACACACAAATATTATAAATTAAAAAGGTTCTAATGAAATGCTCCTGATTACCGAATAATAAAAATAACAGGTTTGTTGTTTTGGAATATAAACTGAATGTAATGTGAATACCAATAAAACACATAAATATATATCAATATTATTTAAATTGTTGTTATTGATAATGATTTGGGTATTGATATAACGTAAGAAATTGTGGTCCAACATACTGGTAGTTATACCGTAATGTACCTCCCACCATGTAAACACAAACACAAACAAACGTACATTTGATGACGCTTATTTCAAAAAGTACAATGAACGGATCCAGCATCAAAACCCCCAATTCTAACACATAGAAAGTAATTTCTAATCGAAATCAAGTTGCTCTTATGGATAAAATCCGACTACTAGAGACCCAAAATGGAACACTAGAAAAGGCGTAAGAAAACACACCAAGTTAATCGAAATTACGCAAACGTTGACCGCCAACACCAAGCAGCACGGTGTCCACCGTCCACATAATACACATTTAATGTAAACCCCCCCCATACCGAACACACAACACTATAACAGAGCAGTTGCTTGGGACTGGGCTACTTGTGGGCTACCTTCCTAGCGACAGGTTAGCCCCACGACCGCCTCTGTCGTTGAAGGCATTAGCTTCAGCGTTAACGAACCCAATGAACACGAATTCGCGGGCATACTTCGCGGACTTCTCCCCGCCACTAAAACCACAGCTCGTAGCATGACACGCTTCTGTATACCTTCACAGATCTATATCTTGCAAATGATGGATTTCGGGTCATAATAATGGGTTTTATCCTTCAAAAAAGGCCCTTCCCTGTGCATCGTTAGCGGGTTCGGATGACACGCGATGTGATATGGCGGAGGGGGCGGAGTGTCGGCGTGTGTGGGTCCGTCGCCCCTGGCCTGCTCCCCCGCTGTGAGGACGGCCGACCTCTCGCTACACCCCCTCTGCATGTCGCCTCTGATTCATATTCCCAAGCGCTTGAAACACAACTTTAATCCAAGGGCTCTCCGGATACGTGTTCTGTAATGCACCGATACGGTTTAACAACCGCGGAGAACGCTTCGCGTTTTGTATTCACTGACGTTAGCTTCTAGGTTAGCATTAGCGTGCAAAGAGGAACCACCGCGGCTTACCTTTTTTCCCTCACTGTTTTCAGCTGTGAAACTCGATGTGCACGATGTGTTTACAGCCACTCAAGTGTATGCATGGGTCGCTTGTATCTCTGTAAAACGTGTTCATTCGACAAAAAATGGTACTTTGGACAAAGTCGTGCTCTGTGTTGTGTATGTATTTGGGTCGCTGCTGCGTATCGGTGTCTGGTCGTCCGCTGGCTCGCTAGTCTCTCTACTCTTCTTGTTGTTTGTGTTTCGGAAACATGGCCGTCCGTGCGCGTACCACGTGACCTCACATACTGACAAGTCGGAAGCTGGTAATTACGGGAACAGCCCATAGGTCTTGAACGCAGCATTGGTTGTTGTGTAGTGTTGCTAACGCGCTAACCTTTCTATATTTATATTTTTACGAGTTTATATGCTTCGCTTTTTCTTTTTTCTTTTTTAATAAATGCTGTGTTAAAGAATTAACATCTTCCATCTTCTTGCTGGTAACCTGGAAGTTGCTGGCTCGATCCCCGGCTACTTCAGCTGAGTGTCGTGGTGTCCCAGCCAGTCATCACACTACTCCTGACTAGCTCGCTGTCGCCCATGGTTGACGCCGCCGTCGGTGCATGTGTCAATGAATGGGTCAAGCAATATTTTAAAGCGATTTTAGTGGCCACTGGTTAGAAAAGCGCTAAATAAATGCAGTCTATTACTCGGAATTTATTATTTTTCTGAAATGTCCCAATATATAATCGTTATAGTCGAAGGACAATATTTAATTGACTTAAAAGACAATACAACACAAAAGACATACAAAAATGTCTGCTGAAGCTCACTGTTCAATGCAAATGCATTGCAATTGTATGCCTAAGCAGTTTTAATGATTCCGACAGTTTCACACTATTTAAAGATATAAATAGAAAATTGATCTTTCATTTTGGTCTTTATCTTGCTATTAACCGAAACTGACCTGAACTGTTTTACATAAAACACGTATCTATCCTTCCTGACTTGAAATGCAAGTTTGAAACGGTGTCTTCCATCCCACATGACTTGAACGTGCGTTCATGGGGCAAAAATCAAACACGCCCCTACCAGTGTTGAAGTTATCTGCACTGCTTTAAGTAATGGTCTCTTTTTAATGTTCAGGAAACGTATTGGTCAATAAAACAACGTGGGGTCGAGCCGCATTAACGTATAAAAGACCATAAACTTACTCGCCCCCCTTGAGTCATTGTTGAGGAACTTTTTTTACTTATTTGCCCTCCCATAGACAGACATTCCCAGATAGATAGATGGATAGCTTTGACTTAAATCACCGGGGCATGCAAATTGTTCATCACAGCGCGTTGGTATGAATATTAAAACCACATTTTCCTAATATAAGTATTTGCATAATGGCCTCGACTTCTAAACATTTTTTAAATTATTTGTCAATACAAAATAAACTGTAGACCTTGCAGTTGTAAGTTACACATAGGCTATCTCCGGTGCCATATAGGCTACATTACATTTCTTTCCGAAAGTTCAACAAGTCAAACTAGGTCGTAAGTGACTGTGTCTAGGTCACAACAACTCTTCACAACCGTTGGCCAAGTCTGCATCTTTTTTAAGGTTAGTCTGCAACTAACCTTACAGTTCATTACTAACACATGCCCATTTGACTAACGCTTAAGGGAAATATAGTATTAGACATAGGGTTAAGGTTAGAGGGTTAGATGTGACGGTCAAATGAATCAGACTGATGTACTCTGTGAGGAAAAATGATAAAATGATGGCCTTCTGATGGTTTTTATAGTCTGTTTTGGACAACGTTGTAAGTCCTTGTCACAAACAGTAACCGGCCTACTGTAACTGTCTATCTGACCTTCACAGACAACAGCCAGGTCAAGTAAATTATTTGTAGGGCCCGACACCCCTTAAGGCCAGAGCAACAGATCATTACATCAGAGTACATACTTTTTGCACATCTCTTTTACCTCTCCATCTATGTATACACTGTATTTAAACTTTTAACGAGTTTAAGGATTTTTTTTCATTCATTCATCTATGGTACTGTCTCCAGCAACGACATCCTGCTTTAAATAAAGCATTAATTTTTTAGCTTTGAAAGAAAGTAACAATGTATATGCGATTTGGCATCCTAAGAGACAATAATTAAACTTTCAACTGAAAATACTTGTTTACTTATAAAAGGACTACAGACTAAGAATATCAGGTGTGATTAAGCATGATGACCACTAGAGGGAACAGGGAGCCACGTTTTGTGTGAAGCCGCCTGATGAACTTAGCTTGCAGACACTTTACTGGCATATTCTATTTACGCCTCGGCTTTTTCTATGGGGAAATGGCGCGAATTACTTGAATTGCATACAAAACGAAAGCAGGGAACGTCGGTCTAATTGTTTTGGAGGGTAGGTAGGTCTACAAGTTCTGATATAAGTACAGAGACTGGTTATTTCCTCGTGGTAAATCTACATCCCGCTTTTCGCGAGGCCTCCTTTACGTTGGCCTCTAAAAATAGCAGCAAGGACTCCATCAGAGAGAGGCCTGTGTCTGCTGACTGGAGGTCTGGGACTCAAATAGGTCATTTTGAACTTGACGTAAAATGACCGTTCATTTCGATAGCTAAATGGAAATGTTTTTTTAAATGTTGTTGGTCGACTCGTTAACCCTAACTAGTGTATTACATCGGAGTTGAGGTTTATTTGGAGTCGGTTTTTTGTGATTCTACATTCGTATAACTCCCAAGAGAAGCATAATAATATTTCAGATTGGAATTTGAAACATTGCAAAACTAAAGTAAATTAAAACGTCCCTCGTCTCAATTCAATAAGAACATCAGGGGATAGCACTGGGAAGCATAGCATTACATGGTCAATTCACATCAAAAGTAAAGTTGGATGCAAAAATAAGTTAAAATATATAAATATATTTTTGGCTTGCATACATTCACACAGCAACCAAGTATGTATGTATGTATAGTGGAAATCCATGGGGGCCTTTCCTTCCATTCTCCGTTGGCAGCTCAGTAACCGTGCATGATTGTACCATTTAGTCAGTTTCAGCACTTTTGGTGGAATCCTTTTAGTTTCTGGTGACATTTGGATTCATAATCACAACCTATCTGGTAATCAAAAGACAGCAGAGAGAGAGAGAGAGAGAGAGAGAGAGAGAGAGAGAGAGAGAGAGAGAGACAACGAATACAAGGGTGATTCATGTTAAACTGTGTTGTCCAAAGACAGAAAGCAGTCGTTGACAAGGCTCATGTTAAAACCCCAAAACAAACAACAGCGAACCATTTACAAAATTAAGTAAGCCTAAATATCAAAAAAATGCAAGATATGTTTCTATAATAAGGAATTAAATTTGGCCAACGATGATAAACTACTTTTTGAAATTGGTGACCAGAGTCAAGGTTGAAACAACAAACATTAATTCTAAAATAGTTAGGATAATAGCAATATATAAAATACTTGATTGAGATCTCCCAACCAAATCTGTAGCAGATAATAAAAGCATGAATTACGATTCTATGTTGATATTAAAGAGAACCATCTAAGCAGTTCCTCTTTCCTTGCAGCCTTCTACTGTTGACATGTTTTATAAAGGATGTGGGGGTGTCTGATAGACAATGTCAGGAAAACACAGAGGAATGAGCAACAGGAAATTAATTCACCAAATGTAATTTTAAAGTTGTTACCGTGCACTTCAGTTTTTAAGCGCAACTCAATTCTCCAGGAGAGAAAGCAAAAGAAAAATACATTCATAGGAAAGTATGATTTAATTAATAATAATAATACCAAAAATGTATTTTTGTGTTTTCATATATGTATGGGTACAGCAAATGTTGTATTTTTACACAGAAAGAAAAACAAGGTAGTTGTGAATAAAAAAACAAATGTTCAACTCTTATGTTGCTTTAGCCTTTATATAGACAACAAACTTTGTTACCCAAACATCGATGTATCATTCATTGCTAATCAACATATACTTTATGTACACGGTTACCTGGTCTATCCACAGATCCTGTCTTTTTGAAGATGTGCAGATCTGCAGCACCATGGTCTCAGACATGTCCCGCTTGCTGCGTGCCCTGCTGGTTTGGTGAGTATCGCTGAACCATCAGGTGGTAAGTGAACCAGAACTTACCACCTGCCTCTTCTGGTGTCTGTACTCCTCTTATTCACAATGGTCACCGATCACCCATACAATATTGTTCATTTATTTTATAGATATAGATTGACAACATGGCTCTTGCATATATTGATACAAGAACCAGAACAGTGTTCACATTACAAAAAAATAAAACAAATTATTTAAATATAAGATGATATTAAGATACAGTTAATGTGTCATTGGCCCCTGAGTTATCTGTCCAGACTTTCCGTCATGACTGAAGACTTCAGAGAAAGCACGTTTCAGTTGTTCATAATCTCGAATATAGCTGATTCTATATCTGCCGCAGCTGAAGTGGTATGCAATAACATCTTATTACATGCGTCACATAATCATTGTAAGACCTGTATGTTATATGTCAGCATATTTCACCTGGAGCGTAATGTAATCACACTTTAAGAGAGATGCGTGACACGGGGAGCAGGAATTCTGTATGTGTACGGCTTCATTCAAATCTTTGGATTTGAATGAAATGTAAACATAACCTATTGGATAATTCTGTCTGATAATAATAATAATCAATGTAATCATTTATATACAAATACTTTTACTTTAGTGCCTAGGTTTTTATCTGCAACATAATAAATCAGGGAAATATAAAATGATACAATTGTGGTCAGGTTGTTTCTAAGGGGCAGGAAACTACTATGTAATGTCAAGTAAACTGAGCGTGCATTTGATATGTCCATTTTTTTTCTTAGGCTGAAAAAAATTGTGTGTCTTTGTGTCTGTGTGTGTGCTACCAATGTGTCTACCAATTGTTTGTTCAGATTCATCCTAGAAAAACTGTCTTCGGCTATACGCCTATTTAAATAAAAATAGTTGATAGGATTTACACATATTAATAATTATTTATAGGTATATATTTTCCCATAAAGCTAAAGAACTTGCATGGACAACAACAATAATCTGAAACCAAAAATGAATTCACGTTAAAACCTTAAACATCCTGACTGTAAAGGCTATAGATGCTCTCCCTTTTTTCACAGCGTAAACTTTTTTATACAAGTGTAGACCTCAAACTTTTCGATATACTCTAATATATTTAAACTATGAACCTGCTAGAAACTTGTCCAGAAATATATATACACAAATATATGTACATGTAGATGTGAACATTTAGGAGAGCTCTGCCTGGAGGTCTCTTGTTAAAGAGCTTAATCTCAGGACACCAACCCTGTGAGAAATAAAGGTGCATTAAAATAAATTAAAATAAAAGAAGCGGCAGACCAACAGTTTCGGGAGTGCGGCGCAATACAGTGCCGTGAGGCTGCGGCGGGAACACCTGCCGGGTGCAAATTTCACTGTACCGGGAAGCAGTCTCTCTCTCTCTCTCTCTCTCTCTCGGTCGCCCCGTTGCGCGCCTCCACACCTCGTAATGAAACCAAACCACCACCACCTCCGTCGGCTCTTCCCGGCTACCACCGTGCACAGTCATGACAAGCTCTCTGTCTGAGTCTCACTCACACACACACACACACACACACACACACACACACACACACACACACACACACACACACACACACACACACACACAAACACACACATACACACACACATGCTCCCTCCGTCACTTAGATGACATTTAGGGCCGTACCTTGGTTCAATGATGGGTATGCGTGTGTGTGGGTGAGTTAGTGTGTCTATGTTCCCCATTAGCTAAGTACTTGTTTACAACTGG
>OOFH01111854.1:0-14486 GCA_900323355.1 Merlangius merlangus
AGACTCCATACAGATACGTGGGATTATAATATTTCTGAAGGTATTTACCATTAAGCATCGTGATGTTATGACGTACAGCTAGGGGTTAGGCATCTAGCCCCAAGATGCTTTGAGATTGACTAAACAAATGTCTGACCACTGACCACTTATAAATAATACATTTGATTAAATGATCCCAAGGCGATTCATAGTGAGCAAAGAAACAAAAACAAGAACAGGAAACAAAACTGAAAACCCAAAAATGTGTGTTTCCTGTAGGGTTCACAGCTAGGCTGTGTGTGTGCGTGTGCGTGTGCGTGTGCGTGTGCGTGTGTGTGTCGGTCCAGCCTCACCTGTCTCCTTTCCTGGCTGTTCTCTAAGCGGCCGTCTCTGGGTTTGTCGTACCAGTCAGCCCCCTCCCGTCTCAGGTGGTAGGCTTCAGGAGAAGACAAGCGCAGAGAGAGATCCCTTTAAAACTCCATCTCAAACCCGGGTTGGTCTCCCTATACCAGCAGTAAGAGCTGTTGTATTTGGCAAGCCGTTTCAGGGCGAATGGTTTCTGGTAATGGCCGCCTTGGGAATATTTTTGGGATTCATCAAAGTCAGGACTTTGGGGACTGTGTCCCAGCAGAAAATATATTTAGCTTAACATTTACGCTTTCATCAAGTATCCACTAGACTAGAGCCACAGAATAACGTTGTGGGTTATTCATTAGAGTTAAACACACACGTATGAATGCGGGGTATGAAGCATAAAGGTTAAATGTATTATTACGGTAGCTTCAGTTTATATGTACAACCCTATATCACCCAAACGGTGTGTATGTGCACTTTCATTTCATAATTTCTGTTTTTTGACATGAATGTTAGAACTTAAATGGGATATATATTTAAATGTAGATGTATCTGTCGACCAGTTCCAACCCTGAACAAAATCCCTCATTTTAAGGAGTTAAGTTAATAACCTGTGAATCCTCTGAGAGATTATAAAATGAAAGTAATACTGTACCGTTGGCTGAATCGTCTCTGTTTAAAGCCATCATCGAGGCACTCAGGGCTGGAAGCAAGGCACATTGGTTGATGTAACAAAATTACTTGCCATTTTTGTGACAAAACTTGAATAAAATAAGGCATTATAATACAGTTTAGAAGTTTAGTTTTACTGATTTACTTATATTAACTTTCTTCATGTGTTGAGTTCTCTTTTCTATTCAACTTTCCTATTTCTGAGTCTGTAGATTACTCAAATTGTAGGCCAATGTTACACATAATTACATGAAGGTGTTTACATGTTACATATAAATCAGAATGAGAAACAAACACTGGAGTATTCGTAAAATAAATGTACATAAAACATATAAAAATATATCCCCATGCAATTAGCCACACAAATGCATGCAAGTTCAACATTCATTTTGTATTTATTCAGATTAATCTTGGGGCATGCAATTAGAGATGTGGAACACAAGACATGCAAGACATTACAATCGTGATTGTTATCGCCACCTTAAGTTATATAACACAAACAGAGCCCCATACAGCCTAGGAAAATATAGACATGAGTCTAAAGTGCTATTGATAATCAATTCAAGTGCTGTTTACATACTTATGAATATAGATATACTAGGAATATAGAGATATCATCTAAATATATAGTATAAACGTGCATACATTTTTCATATTTAACCATCAAGTTTTGATTTCAAGGAACGGTGCCAATGAATGTGTATATTAGGGGAGGCACTTGTTTTAATATTAAAAACATTTCAATTGATTAACGATGAGATGAGTTTAAGCGGGCGTGTGATTCAGTTTACCCTTTACGTTCTTTATACACTTTACAAGCATGAAATCAAAATACATAAGTTAAGCTTTCATTTCAAATGGTTCTACAGATGACAGCACGCGCACGATACAACAAGGTGATGCGCCTCACACAACAATTTATTTGTTGTTTGGATTATCAACAAGACGCAAGAATGCTTTTTTGAACAACCGCACAACACATAAAAAGCCCAACGCATGCATGCACACATTCAAGCAAACCAACGACAACGGGAGCGAACACAAAGTAAGAACAGCAAGCAATTAATCGAGATCTATTCAAAACATAATGTCGACAGAGAAGACAAAAAAGTGGACGGAACAGGTTACAGTTAATGAAATGACACAAACATTGGAAAGACAGCATACGCATGCAGACATTAGCGCCACAAAGATCCACAACGACACACCGGTAATAGCACAGAGTACCGAACTGCATGCAATACAAGCCACCCCCTAAAAGTCCCAACGACAGACATTCCCCTCGGGTGACGACCCCTTCGGGGCGTTTTTTACCTTCATTGTCCGACATGTTGCTCTGGTCGTCCAGCAGGGCGTAGTTCCTCCCCCTGGTCGGCTCCTCTCTGATGTGCTGCTGCCCGGAGTCCTGCAGTGACAGGCAGGAGCCAAACTGGTCCCTGGAGTCGGCCGAGATGGGCGGCAGGGGTCCGGCCGACGCCCTCGCCATTCCCATCGGTTCGCCCACAGGACTCAGCGGACTCTCCTCCTCGGAGTTCTGCGCCACGATCGGAATCCGGCCTCTCCCGCTCTGCACGATGGGAAGGCTGGTGGGCTTGGTGCGACCGGACGGCGTCTGGTAGAGGGACATGTCCCCGGAGGCCTCCCCGTCCCCCTTCAGCCTCAGGGACGAGTTGGACGGGTCCCTCTTGAGGGACAGATCCAGGCCATAGCACGACGTCGGCCTGGAAGCCGGTCTAGAGCGGCTGCCGCTGGGGTAGGCAGAGTCCAGGCCCAGGCTCTGGCCCATGTTGAGGGAACCGGCCAGGTTGGCGCCCAGCGTGGAGCCGAGGTACTTCTGCTGCTCGGCGATGTTCTTACGCAGGCCGAACGTGATCTCGTCCTGCAGCAGCCGGCTGGACCTTGCTGACGCGCTGGTCGACCCGAGGTAATTGTAGTCCGTGTCCAGACCTCGGCCGTCGGTGATGGAGGAATACTTGGTGGAGCTCTTGGGTTCCACCAGCGTCGGCTTCTGTTTCTGGTACAGCATGGACGCCGGGAGCTGCTTCGCCGCCTGCTTCTCCAGAGTGAGCCGGCTGATGCTGTACTTGTCCGTCTTTGGGTATTGTCTCTGGGAGTAGCCGGAGAGGCTGGAGTTCGGCGCGTAGTAGTGATGGGAGAGCCCCGTCAGCTGTTCCAGGCTCTCCGTCCCGCCCGTGCTCCGACGGAACTCCTGCTTCAGCTGCTGCTTGAGGAGCTTCAGCTCGTAGGGCTCCTCCATGGGGTCGTCTTCGTCGGGGGTCTTCCCGTAGGTGTGCAGCCTGGAGGTGGAGCCCAGGTAGTCAGCCGAGCACAGGTCCGCGGCGCTCCTCCGCAGGAGCTTCTCTGCCTTGGCCAGCTCCCGTTCGGCCAGGCTGTAGGAGGAGGACAGGCCTGTGGTGCTCTTGGCCAGTTCGGCGGCGTCCTCCAGCAGCATGTAGCTGCGGGGCGTGTGGTGGTCCACGTCCGTGTAATAGGAGTCGGAGATGGCCGACATGGGGCTTCCGGCCATGCTGCCGCTCTCTAGGGCCCGGAGGTCCAGGTGGTTCCCGTACTTGTCGTACTTTACTCCGAGGAAGGCGGAGGACGTGGGGTCGGGCTGGCGGCTGACCACGCTGTATTTCGTCGCATCCAGCTCCGAGAGGAGGGCCGCTTGCCTGGCCGCCTTCTGCTGGATGAGGAGCATCTGGTGGTAGCTCTGCTGCTGGGCGCTGGTGAGGGAGGGCACGGAGGAGTAGATGGACTGGGACTGGTAGGCCTGGGGGGCCTGGTAGAGGGACTGGTAATGGGTCTGAGGGTATTGGTACTGGGAGTATTTTGAGTATTCGTGTTTGGTCTGCGGAGGAACAAACTCCTCCAGCTCCGACTGCGGCGCCGTCCGCGGACGCTCCAGGCCGTGGACCACGAGGTCTTCATCTTCACCGTCTCCACAGCCGCCTCGCGCGTCGCGGATGTTGCTGACCTCGCTGTCCGACATGTAGTCCCGGTCCTCGGCCACGCTCTGCAGGTAGGCGCGCTCCCGCTTCTCCCGCTCGATCAGCAGGACGTCCTTCCTGCGGTTGATCCCCATCTCCAGGTACCGGAGCTTGGCGTCGATCTCCTTCTCCTCCTCGTCCAGCTCCGCCTGCTTCTTGCGCAGCTTGGACGACTCCCGCTCCACCAGGTCCAGCTCGCGGTCGATGTCCTGCAGGATTTTGGCGCGGGCCAGGTTGGAGTTGCGGCACATCCGGCGGCGGGCGGAGCCGGTGGTGTACGCCGTCTGGCCGCTGGCGGCGGACTCGTCCTCTGAGGGCGGGTTCGGTAGCGTGCGCTTCACCTTCTTCTGAGTGCCGGTGGGCGTGCCCCCCGAGCCCTTACCCTTCAGTGAGAGATAAGGGTGGAGAAATAATTATGAATAAGAAGGGTGGAGAAATAATTATGAATAAGAAGGGTGGAGAAATAATTATGAATAAGAAGGGTGGAGAAATAATTATGAATAAGAAGGGTGGAGAAATAATTATGAATAAGAAGGGTGGAGAAATAATTATGAATAAGAAGGCAATTTTGCAGTGGTCTTTGCAGTAGCAATGAGCATTTTGGATATTTTCTATTTTGATACTTTAGGAGGTCCCTTATTTCAAATCCAAAGCAACTCATGCTTAAGTTTGTTAACGGGCATTAAGGTGTTGGAAGAGGTAAGGCATCGTCTCCAATTGACAGTTAGCCTGGGATCATTCTCGGAACCAGAATAATCCTGCTGAGAACGCCCCATTAACCACTCCTGAGTCCGCCCCTCAGACGTCCTGTACTGTGGGTAGCTTTAACCAGCTATGATTTAAATTGTATGGTATTATATGATCATCTAATACATTTAATAATGTACATGTTATTAGTAAATATTACACACTGTACACACTTGTTACTGGACTATAATATAAAAAATGTATTTTGAAAGGTAATGTATAACATTAAAGCCCACTGATCTGTCCGTTCAACATTTTCTTGCAAACTCTTTCATTGGCCAGTCTATATTTTGTATGGGGGTTACCAACGTTGAATCAGCCAGGCATAAACATCTTTAAAAAAGGTTAGGAAGATCTAGTTGGATCCTCAGAACGTGTATCTGGGAAAATAATTAGTTTAAATACTGGATATATAAAATGTATATAAC
This sequence comes from Merlangius merlangus, assembly GCA_900323355.1. Taxonomy (NCBI): domain Eukaryota; kingdom Metazoa; phylum Chordata; class Actinopteri; order Gadiformes; family Gadidae; genus Merlangius; species Merlangius merlangus. The sequence goes on from OOFH01111854.1 coordinate 5,171, forward strand.
AATATGCGTAACAAGTAATACTTTTCATTGCAGTATGAAATGTGAGGGAATACATGTGTAGCATTACAGAGCACAAGAGCAATATTCCAACAACCAATATTCAGCATGGCAGAGAAACACCAGAAAACATATGTAATGAAAATTGAAATGTTCCTCTGCAGCTAAAGGCCAATATAAATGATTTGGTTAGCTTTTGAAGGGGCAAGGCTATGAGTGGATCATCATATTAATTTAGATGAAAAAAGCCCACGGCATTCATACCAGACCAGAGAAAAACACCACTGCTCTAGGAAGTAATTTGTGTTATATTTTTCATTATAATTCGTTTTGTCCCTCATGCCAAAGTTCAAACATGAATACATAACGTAATGTATCCTTTAGCCAGCGTGTACGACAATTTCCTAACAAAAACATTACTTGTACAATATGAGTGCTAGGATACTCACTGTGAAACCGTCCCCATGCTGTGTGCCAGACGAGACTCTTTCCTCCCCCGTCGGGCTCATGGGCTTGGGGTCGGACAGGGACCTCTGCATGGCCTTGGGCCCCCTTGGGCTGGCTGCTGGGGAGACATAAGATGGATCCCCTCGCAGCTTCTGAGGGCTTGTATCGCCCAGGGTGTTTTCATAGGACACAAACTCCAGGGATTTGCTGGGGGATACACAGGGAGATATCGGGGAGTAGAGGACTTTGGGGGATTTGGGGGCCTGAAGTGCAGAAGGGTCGGCTTTGAGGTTGGCCGACTGGCCGATCTCTAAGGGAGTGGGGCGTCTCTTTGGGGAGGTCCTCTCGGAGTCTGAAAGCTCCATCCTGGTGTCCATTCGTATGTTCCCCTCCGCGTCTGTCTGTATACTGATCTCTGTGTGGGCCTGCAGAGTCGTCTCCGACTGCCCGCCCCTATCTCCCCGTGCGGTGCGAGGTCTGCTTCGTCTGGCCCTGCTCTGCTCCTCCCATTCATCTTGATCTTCATCATCCGTCTGCACGCAACTATCCACGCCCTTTTTGACGCTCTTCTTCTTCCTGCCAGCTGTGTAGGCTTTGCTCACTGAATCGTCCTCTTCATCCGTCTGGCATCCACTATCTGTGATCTTGCGGGCCAGTATGGTGCCATCGGGCCCGATCACGATGGCCTCCTGTGGACCATGTCCCGGGACCTCTCCCCCAGGGTACATCTGCCGGATCTTTTGTTCCTCCAGCTGCATGCGGAGCTGCCCTTGGAGCCTCTGGATCTGCTCCAACTGTTGCTGCTGCTGGGCGTAGGTCTCCTTCTGCAACATGAGGTGCGCCTGCCTCTCCTCCTCTTGCTGGGCCAGGATGTGCTGCTTCATGGACTGCAGCTCCTCCAGCTCCTTCTGAACCAGCATCTGCTCCTGCTCGCGGAACCGCTGGATCTCCTGTCGCTCCCACTCCAGGTCCTCCGCCAGGCGCTGCTGCTTGAGCTTCTCCATCTCCAGGCGCTCGCGTTCCGCCTGGTACTGGCCGTCCCCGGGGACCATGGGGGAGGACAGGGCTTCCAGGGAGGCAGCGATGGCTTCCAGAGATGCGTCGGTGTAGCTGTCCAGGGACAGGGACGTCAACGCCCTGGAGACCACATCAGCAGCACTGAGGCTGCCGTCCTTTGAGAGCTCCAGGTTGAGGGGCACGTCCTCCATATCTTCGGCCGACAGGCTGGAGATGAAGCTCTGGGACCTTTTCAGTGGCAGAGTTTCGAGGTTGGAGAGGGACGGCATGGTGTCACTGGTGTGCATGGTGTTGTTGTATGTAGTGCTGAAGATTGAGCCGGGTTGGGTGGTGATGGCGTATGTAGAAGGGATCGGTGCCGAGACTGAAGAATAGACCACACCGTTGGATGACCTCAGAACAGTGTTGGTTCCAAAGATGGTGCCAGCGGCACCGGTGACCAGGGCCTGGGAGTAGGGTGGGATTGTCATGCCTGCATAGGCCCCTTTCCTGGAGTAGTCCACTGCTTCACCTGTCAAAAGTCAAAAATATAAATTGTGGACGAAACGATTCATTAAGGTTGGAGGAGGCGGTTGCATGCCGATGGATACTGAAATCAAAAACGGAGAAAAAGGAAAAAAAACATCACAACATGACATGCCCAAACAATATGTAAAAAGCTTGCAGAGACATGCAAAAATATATATTAAAAAAAAAAAAAAAAGATTGAATGTCCATGCAAATCAGGATGAGAAATGAAAAAAGTGAAAAAATAAAAATAAAGCCACATGATTTAGCCATGAATCAAATGGTGGAGCTGAAAATAACATTTCAGCGAGAGGTCGGCGATGTCGCAGCACTGACCTGTGTCGGAACCCTTTGCTGAGGTAAGATCTACCGCACCTTCTGAGGTGACGTTGAAATTATAACTGTTCTTGCTCTTGTAAAGGAAAAGCCCAGCTTCTGCCAGGTTAGTGTCCGACATCGACGGTTTGATTCCTCCAAACCCTCTCATGCCATAGGGTGAGCGGTCATACTGATAATGGTCGTCTCGATATCCAAAGCGGTCTTCGGGTAAGGGTGTGGTGGGCTGCTGAGCTGTGCAGCTCCCTGCGAATGGCAGTTTGTAGACAACATCGCAGCATACAGACCTTCTCCCCGCCGTTAGATCCACGGGTTTGCCGTCGTCCTCTGCCATGACTGCGGTGACAATCTCTGATGAAGTTGTGTCTACCGATACTAAAGTGTTGAATGGTTTGGTGGTGCTAAGGTCCACAGCCCCTGCGAATGTTGCTGTGCCCGTGATCAAACCATTCGCAGATACACAGCTCTGAGCTGGTATGGGGGCCATGGTGACCGGTGGGGCCTGGAACGTTGCACTGGTGCCTGATCCCACTGAAAGGTTGATTGGGATCTCCGCATTGGATGCGGTCGTAGGCTGAGCACTGATAGGACGAAACACGATTTGAGACATGGGCTCGAATGCTTTGTTTTTTGTCAGCTGGAGAGGCGCTGTAGTAGCATAGGTGTCCAAACTGTCATAGCGCTGGATTGTCGCCGCACAGGTCACGATGGTGATGCTGTCGGTGACAATAGAGACAGTGGACGATTCGGCACTGAGGTTGACCACCGAGGGCTGCACTGCACTTGTCTGACGACTACCGACGTCGCTTGTTGTAAAGGACTGCCGCCTACAATCTGTGCCAGAAGACAGGTCCACACCCTTCATGTCACTTCCTGGTTCTTCTTTCATAGTTCTAAGATCGACCACCTCACAATGCTGGTAGGCCTGTCCGTTCTGTCCAGAAGGTTGGGTTTTTGGCTTCTCCATTGAGATCGGAACACCGTTGGCCCTCGGAGATGGCATTGGGGGTGGTGTTCTTTCATGGACAACAGATACGGTAGTTCTTTGGACTTCTGTTTTGACCACCTGAGATACAACGTTAGGCAGAGCCGCTGGAGGTTGTGCTGAGGCAGATATAGCCTCGATAATATGACAAGAACTAGAGACATGCTTGTCCAGGCCACAGATCTCCTGGCTTTCTATGGACTCTGTGACCCTTGTGTATGCCAGGGGCACCCTAGTGGTTTGTGTTTGGGGTGGATATGGTTGTTGATATGACTGTTGACCATGTCTTAAGGGGGAGACTGGACCAGGACTAGACGGGGCTTGGGTTGAGATCCCTTCGACCGGGGAATTGGGTTGAGAGGGGAGTGTGATGACCACATATGTGTCACGAAGATTGCTTGGGTATCTTGGTGAAGAAGGTGAGGAGTGAAAGAACTTGTTTTCAGTCGAGGGACTCAGATTCAGGGCTACATCTACAGGGTCTGAGGAAAATGCAGTGGGTCTAGGTGGATAGTGGACATGGGCAGGGGATGGAGGCTGGGAGTTAGGCTTTGGTGCAATCGGTGGTTTGGCACCATCCCCTGGTCTGTGACTAGGCCCACCCCCGGTAGGAATGGATGGTTTTGGGGGAACTGGAGGAGGAACATGAGGCTTATACGTTGGTGCCACTGGGTATCGTGCAGCTTGGTCTGTACTGGTGGCCAAGGGTTCTGGCCTGATGGGACAGACCGGGGCTTGAGGTGGAAGTGGAACTGGAGGTTTCCTTGGGAATACTGTGGGTTTTGGTTGAGTGGGGGGTGGCAGAGGAGACGTGGATGATGAATCTGGTTTTTCCTGAGAATTACCCCGGCGAAGGATGTGTGGCTTCGGGGGTACCGGTGGTGCAGTTGACACTATGCTGGGAACAATGGCTGTGTACTGAGGAACAGTGGACAAGGGAGACACATTGACCACCACAGGGGGTGCTGGAGTGGGGGTGGCGCGGGACAAATCTACAATATCTGATTGGGATAAAACAGCATTCGTTTGTGGTGTCTGTTCTGATGCTGACAAAGGTGGAACTTCAATAATAACAGAGTCAGACTCTGCACAGGAAGTGACTGGTGGTGTGGCGCTCTTCTCCTCTTCCTTTTTGATGAACTCCTCATCTGAGGACAATTCTCCAGAAGAGCATTGTGTCACCTTGAGGTCTGGGATGGGATGGAGCGCCCTTCGCGGTATGGCCTCTGGGTCCTGCTGGGTTGGACTAGTCCCAGGTGTCAAGACCTTCTTCATGAGCTCTTCGTAGGCCGCCTCGGCATCCAGTAATGTTTTCCCATCCTTCCCTGGTGTGACTGCAGTGCTGTTAGAGACGACACTCTCAGCAGGTTGCAACACAATCTCGGGCTTGGTCATCGTTGTCACCGGCTGCATCTTTTGATATTCCTGCTCAAGCTTCATGAACTCCTTTCTTTTCTTTATCATGTCTTCGTACACTTCGTCCGGCGATCTTAGCTTTTTGGACTCTGCCGGAACTTCCATATTAGCCTGCACCACCTGCTCAGTGTTTGCGTTGTCAATGAGAGTCTCATAGGCATAGTCCTCGATCAACATGCCTCCGTACAGGGACTCTTTGGCGGGTTGAATCTCCACCGTCTCGACCGTTGGAGATTTGGCTCGCAGCATTATCTCTTCATACGCCTCGTCGGCAGTTTTAAGAATCTTGGTATCCGTTTTGTCAGCGTTTTGCTCATCAGTCGGAGAGTGGATGGACACAGACGTTGGCAGCTGATATGTTTTCTGTACCGCTGCGATCTTTGACGCATGGATCTCAAACCCTTCTGAATCTGATTCGATGCTCGGGGAGAAATCAGAACAGGAGGAACGCCGGATCTCCTCCATCTCTGCCTCTTGTCTTAATTCTTCCGTTGGAGAGGCGTCTTCGATCGGGGACAGATTGCTCGGGGGCGTCTTGGGACGCTCTCTCCTCCTCTGGGATCGAAGGTCATCTTTGTCTTTCTTGGACTTCTTTCCCGAGCCCTTCTGTTTCTCCTGCTCCCTCAGGAGATCCTCCTCTTCACGGAGTTCTTCCTCCTCGGAGGAGTCCTCGATGGTCGGGAGCGTCTGACCTGGTTGTCTGTGTTTGGCTTTCCTGTGTTGTTTCCCCTCTCCCGACCGCACGTTGCTGGGACTGCTGCTGTCGCTGTCCTCGTCAAGAGAGGACACGGATGTTGGGGACGTCCCCGGGGTGAAGCTCGATGCGTGTAGGCTGGACGATCCGTCTCCTCTGGACCGGTCGTCTGGCGAATCTGTCAGGCTTCCCATTTCCAGCTCCCCATCATCAGGAGTTATCATAATCGGGTCGCTGGTTGCGTTAAGCTCGATAGTTCTAAATTTACGGACAGCTACACCGGTCTCCAGCTCCCCTTGCTTGGGTTCGGTCACCTCGTCTTTCCCTGCATCGTTATCCTTGTCCAATGAGACGGAGACTGGCTTTTCCTCCTCCTCATCATCAGGGCTTACGGAGCTCTTTTTGAGGAGGCGTCTGTTCTTTGCTGATGAGTTCCTTTGTTGTTCAGAACGTTTCTTCTCGTCGTCTCTTATCTTTCGGCGAATCGGGTTCTCCTCGTCGGATGGGGACGCGTCCTCGTTCTCGCTCATCTCCATGATCTGCTTTCGTATGAAGTCCTCGTCGTCCCCGGACACGGGGCTCTCCTTGCCAAAGCTCTCGCTGCTGTCCTCCAGGGAGTCCGCTCGCACGTTGTCGGGCACCAGGAGCTTCTTCTGAGTGCTCGTCCCCGTGGCAACCCTCTTCTCAGAGAGCTCTCTGTCGTCCTCGGAGCTGGGTGTGTCGGGCGAGAGAGGGAGCACCTCCAGTTTGCGTCTGGTCTTCAGGGAGTCGGTGTTCCCCTCGCCGGCGGGGGTCTGTGGGCCGGCCTGCTGGGCCTCCAGGAGGGGCAGTACGGTGCTCTCCAGCCGGGCGAAGTCGGACGGACTGGTGGGAGTGATCTCCTGGGCGATTTCTACTACCTCAGGTTTCTTCTGGTCTTTATCCTGTTAAAATAAAAAGACAATATCGTTGTTAAATTTGTAGCATAGTAGGCAGGATAATGTTACATGTTACATGTAATTGACTTTACCCTTAGTTATTTGTGGTACTACTTTGAAGCACAAAAAATACAAATTAAATCATGAAATGTGAAATAATTCATATTAGAATGGGGAGGGGGCAGATACTATTAATGTTCCTTTAACTGTACAGAATACCTCTATTTATTGTTTTTTAATTTCTAAACTGTTACAGATTTGTTATTATATATAGGGCTAATTGTTTCAATTGTTAATTTATTTCTTATTCTATTGTCACCTTATTTAAATATTTTGAATGTTGCACAATCTGCAGGCACTGCCACTTTTCATTATACTGCATTTCTTGTATATGTATGTGACCAATAAAAGTCTTGAATCTTGAATCTAATATAAAGCCGTCTGGTTGATTAAGTGGATGAAATTAAGTGGAAAAGCCACCGAATGATCCTGCTCCTGCAAGACTTCTCCTACGTAGGTGGAAGTAGGCTGGTGATGTAATTTGATGCATTTGTTAAACGCTGACGAAACTGGATGCTGGATTGGGCGTTTGTTAGTGTGGAAAGATGTTGAAATTGTCGCAGGGTTTTGTTTTGTTGTCTTTGAGTGTTATTCACAGTGTGCAAGGCCTCTGGGATTCAGCTACACCTCTACTCGTGTTATGTACTACAGTCACCTCGGCCGACGCCTCTGCAGCACTAGGTTTTTCCGGAAGCTTAGCGTCGGCCTTCCTTTGCTCCTCTGTGTCAGCACTCTGCTGCGTCGGGCCACCGTCTCCATCCTGCTCACTAACTACAGAGGCTGGGAGGCTGGAGTCTGCTACGGGGGCACGCGCTGTTGAAACGCTTTCGGAAACCATGTTGGATGTTTCGTCGTCCTTGGGAGTCACGTCATCTCTGATATCACCCTCTGCCCTCCCCTCCTTGTCACTACACATGTCCTCAGCTGCTGCTGCTACGGAAACAGACTCCATTTTGTAACCGGCGTGGGCTTTTGACTCAACTTGTTTTTCTGTTTCAGACAGAGCGATTTGCGACGGAGTGCCATTGGGCTCTGCATGTTCCCCTTTCTCGTTTGACGTGCTTTCTGTCTGCCTCTCATCACTGCCTGTCAAAGACTCTTGACGAGGTGTTTCTTTGTTATTTTCACCTGTCAAGTTCGTCTCTTGCTTTTCAGTGTCTATCTTAACCGGCGAGGCCTGGTTCTGAGAGACATTATGGAGTTCTTGTTCCTCACTGACTGTAAGAGGGCACGACGCTGCCTCTGCATTCAGATCTGACCCTTCCTCCTTTATTTTCTCTCCTTCACTACCACGATTATCGATGTCAACAGATTTGGTTATGCTTTCCTCCGGCGGGACAGACGTGGTTTTCTGTGGATTAGGCATTGTTTCTGCATCATTCTCATTTTCCTCCGGACGTACAGTTTCTGCTTTGAGCAAAGGGCGTTGCTTTCTCACTACACAAGTTCCCTCCAATGAGGCGATCTCTACCGGGTTTTCTTGCACCGGGGATTGGTCAGCGGGTGGACATTGTTCCAGCTCATTATTTGCCTGCTTCTCTTCTTCAGAGAACCCATGACTAACTGGGACAGACTGTGCTGGCTCCACGGACGCTTTTAGTTCTTTACTCCCTCCATCTATCACGGGGCCGGCGCTCTCAGATTCAGCCAGGGCGGTTGAGGCTGGCTCTTCATCAGACGCTATCTTATCTGGGGCCTTCTCTGCGCCTGTCCACTGTTCAGACGCCTCTCCCACAACAGATCCTCCCTCAGGCAACCTCTCCTCGGTTAAATGTGCCTTGGCGAGCCTCTCCTCAAATGGATTCTCGTCGATTAACTCCTCCTGCGCTGCCTTGTTAACAGCTGTGTTCATTTCACCCTCTGCTGGAGCTACACTAAGTTTCTCCTCAACTGGTGTTTGCGGAAGCTCCTTTGCTTCCTCAACCGTCTCTTCCGCTGCTAGGGGTACATGGGGTTCAGTGGCAATAGCCTCAGCCTTCCCCTCTACATCTGAACCAGGCAGATTCTCCTCTGTGCTTTCTTTATCCTCTGCCGGCTCTGGCGTCTGCTCTGGCTGACCCTCCACAGCGTGGAGAACCGTGGCGTTGTCGACAGTGGCTGCGGGGACTGTGCTGTCTGGCTGGATTGTAATCACTTCTGGCTCAACCTTAATTTCAGCAGGAGATTCGTTCCCCTTGTCTGATACTATATTTCCTCCCTCTGGCTCCTGCACACTGCTCACATCTTGGAGTGCTTCCACTGTGACTACTGCCGGGGCCTGCTCTGTTGGAGCCGATCGAGTTTCGTCTTTACCCAAGTCCCCCTCTTGAAGGGCAGCCACATGTGCGACCTCCTCTCTGTTTCCTGCCTGTATAACTGTAGGAGCTGTGAGTTCCGGCTCGTGGGCTATCAGACTAGAAGCTTCCTCTACCGGAGCTGACTCTTTTTCCCCGGCCCCTAGTTCTTTTTCTACGATCTCCGCAGGAGGCGAAGAGCTCTGGAGTGCCTCGCCCTTTGCGGGGGACTCTGTCTGCTCCATCTCTGTGACGGGCGTTGTAAAACTGTCGTTCGCCTCACCCGCCAACTCTGCATTTATCTCAAGCTTTGGCTCAGTGTCCACCGGGGCAGAACTGACAGTTTCAGGCTGAGCGTGAGCAGGCTGTACTCCAAAACTACTCTCTGGTGGCTCCGACGCTGTAGCCTGGGGTACAACCTCAGCAAACCTCTCTAAAACGGGAGCAGCCTCGTCAGCCGGAGGCTCAGAAACTGTTGCCAATGCTTGTGGCTCTAGATGGTCACTCCCAGTCTCCTGAGGGGTGCAGTCAGAGGGTACGACACTGGGGGCAGGAGGACCACCGGTCAGAGGTTCGCTATCAGGTGTGGGTGCGGGGGTGGGGGTCTGAGGGAACTCTACCTTGGTTTCCGGAGGCGGTGGGGCGGGTTCGGGTGTTTCTACCGGGG
>OOFH01111857.1:0-10663 GCA_900323355.1 Merlangius merlangus
TATATATAGCATTATTGGTTGAGCCTCTTCCACTTGATAAAACTTTATTTAAGTTTTATCAAATTACTTTCAATTTCTAAGTGTAAACTTCTAGTTGATTCTATAGTGATTAACATAATAGTAATGCAACGACATCTTCACAACTCAATTATTTACATATTCATATCTGAAAGCACTAATGCTATGTCTACTACAGCTTTCCTTTGCCAAATGAGGAGAAAAAATTACACTTGTTAATTAAAGGTCAAATAAAGCAGTTGAATGAACAATTGATACTAGTAAAAGAATTGAAAATAGGTGTTAAACATCAGTGAAAGTAATGTAAGTCACTTTGAGCCAGAACATTGTTCAAACCAAAATCGTTTGACCAGATATACAGGAAATGAGTGCTCTTTACATTGTCAAGAATCTACTGTCTGCACTCTCACACTCACACCCATAATTAGGATGTGTGCCCTTACCAAACCTAGAGCTAAAAGGTCAGCAGTGGTGCGACTTTATTCTTTGGTGTTTCTACCTCTCCAGAACACTGATTTGCAGCAGAAGAATTCAGAGTTGCGGACAGAACTGGAACACCGACAGGAGCAGAAAGAAGTCGTACAACAGGCCATCAAAGATCGAGATGAAGCCATAGCCAAGTAAGCTGCTACACAGTGTTGTTTCTTATGCATAGCCATTTTACCGTTACAAAATACATGAATTGATTCATTTTATGTTTTTTCATAGTAATCAAAACTACAGCTTTATATGGTGGAACCAAAGCTATGTTTAATTTAGCGCTTAATAACACAGCTCAATGCTTTTAGATTTGATCATGAGCTTAATGATGATGGCAGCTAAACAAGATGGCTTATGCATGTTCGCGTAATACTTTTGCGATTGAAATGTTTGATGGCATGTGTTGATGTGTTGAGCATTGTGGGTTAATGTCTCATTGCTTTTATCACAATAGGAAGAACCTAATGGAGATGGAGCTTGTGAGGAGTAAAAATGAGATGATGTCTCTGAACAACCAGCTGCTGGAAGCCATCCAGCGCAAACTGGTGCTGTCACAGGAGCTAGAGGCCTGGCAGGTAGGGTCTTTATTAAGGCTGAACATGTTACTATGCTGTGTGAGTGCTTCAAGTTCCTGTGTCGCTAAAGTGGTCGATCATGACATTAACACAACCAGCCAGAGCTAGGAGTTAAATTCCCATTGGCTACACCCATGCTCAAAATGTGCACAACCATGACATTGTTATTTGCTTCTGATGAAACTTTCCACCAAATAGTAAAGGTATATATTTTGTTTTACTAGAAAACCATTATCAATGTCTTGGCTCTGGAAAAAAAGCACCTTGTTAATCTCAAATAGGCTTACTATCTCCTCAATGGCTGATGCCTGACTTGTCCAACCCCCTTACAGCCCTGTCAGATGCATGACTAATTGCAACAGGTGTGTTCACACACTTTTGGCTGAGCCATGACTAATCCATTTGCTTAGGGACTGGGGACCTCTAGTGGCAAGAGTACTTTTTGTCTGATACGAATGGGGAACATTGTTATAACTTGTATATAACTCTTGTATGATTAAACAAACAAATTATTAAAAATACTATATCCAATTCTCACCCTAATTCCTACTTGTACACGTATCAAACCTAGGAGGACATCCAGATCATCATCAACCAGCAGCTGAAGGCACAGCAACAGTCAGAGCAACTGCAGAGAAATCCTCCGCGCTCCAATGGCATGTCCTTCTTCAGAAAGCCCAACACCACACCAGCAACCTCCCCTCGGACCGGCCAGCCCACCCCGCCCACCTCCTGGGGGTTGGAAGTGGACCAGGAGAAAGCCCAGTCCCCCTGGAAGCAGTGGCTCAGGCTGGGCAAGCGGGCGCAGCACAGCAAATGATGTAGAGCAGCACTCACTGAAACACCGTGTCACACACACACACACACACACACTCACACTCACACTCACACTCACACAGGCGTGGAGAGCCAGGCCAGTCAGAGAGACTGCCTGACGGAACATGGGGCCCAGATGTAGCCGGGACATCCTACAGGGATAGAGGAACCAAGCAGCCTCAGGACCAGCAGCCAGGACCATGTGTTTATGAGTAAATGAGTTTACAATGCAACTCCTTCAGATCCACTGTTGGACGTCCGGAGCACCTGTGAACAAACTAATGGGCAAATGTACATTTGTCTACATTTCATTGAGAAGCTAAGCCCTCCTTGAAATAGGGAATGTGACAAATGGAGACTTTTTTTTTCTTTTTTTGTAAGACTATTATACCCGTCACTGTAAACATATAAAAGCTTTTTTGTAAAACAAAACTATCACCAAACTGTACATGTAGAGGTTTCTTGGTATTTTTGGTAAGCAAAGTTACATTATTTAATAGAAGATTATTGCAATTATGAAAGAAAAATGGATGGGATGACTCCTTAGTTTATATGATAGCTGTTATCTATAAGATTGTATTTAGTACTTTCGTGTGCAAAACCCCCTACTCTTATATATTATTTGCCAAGCAATATGACTGAATATTATGATGATGATGATGATGATGATGATGATGATGATGATGATGATGATGAGGATGATAGTCTATATCGGTTAAACATAAATAACCTAGTCATTGTTTTTCTTTTTTTACATTTTATACTATGTATAATATCACAGTTAAAATGGTATGTTGGTCCACACTTCACTTTTGTTGCTATTTTTGTGTCTTATGTGTTGAAATTTACATTTCAAATGGTATGAATCAAGATTCCTACAATATCACAATGCAAACCTAAGAGGTTTGATTCTTCACAACACCCAGAAACAGGTTGTTGCAACTGTTTACACTAAAGTGTTAAAATAATAGAAGGAATGTTGAATATATTACTCTGCTGTAATGTACATTGATGTAGCCTGAAACCGCTACACCCTCACCTTTATATCCATCATCACATTTTAAATAAAGTATTGACAGAGAATGACTACATTGTGTGTAGAAAGTGTTTATGCAATCAGAGCAGAGATGATTGCAACAATTGTTGTTGATACTTTTTTTTTTTTTTTCTAGTTTTTGTATCAAACAATTTTTCAATTGTTTCATACAAAAACTAGCCTACATCTGTTGCTAATTGTTGTTTTTATTGTTTGTTGATTTGTACCTTTGCTATTCTTCCACACAATTAAAGTAACAACCAAACTATTACATTTGTTTATTTGTCTTAAGGTGTTTTATCAATGATTTAGCAAATCCTAATCTGGAGGGCCACCACTCCCCGCAGCTGCTGCCTGTAAAGTGCGCTCTACAACGGCTTTCAAGAACGACGAAGCAGAACATATGAGTTGGGCAAGGCCCGTTGCTGCCCCCTGTTGGATAACAAAAAATAAATTCGGAAATGATACACCTTATCCTTGCAATAGTATTTTGCATGTCATCATGGAGAAACGCCACACAAATGTAATGTTTTTATTACGATAAAGCTGTTCCCTTTAAAATATGTTCAGTGCATTCAGGTTATTTAGAAGGAGCATTTTTAAGAATCCAACGTTTTTTTGGTTAGCCGTTAAATGTATTGTTTTCTTATTAATATTACTTATAGTTTAGTGGGTGAAGATAAATTGCAATCTTAAATAAGCTAGTGTTAAATGTGGTGTATATTTCAGTTTATTCAGTAATTAGGCTGGAGAAGACTTGTCGCATTCTGATGACGTATACAAGAAGTGAGCGCTGAGGAGCCGCAAGGTTTGGCAGTAGCGTATTTCCTTCACAATACACCGTTCTACTCTTCTACCAGGTACGAAAGCATTTGGTCGATGACACGTTTATAACATACTCCGATAACCAGTGATGACAGTGTAGTCGTCTGTGGGGATGGTTGCAAAACCCAGTGGTGTTGTGACCCTACAGGAGGCTAGCTAGTGCGGCTACAGGCTACATAAGGACTACTATGTTTGACAGGTGAACCTTTATTTATGAGGGCAGTGGCTCCTGGCCGCTGGGGACGCCAGGTTTACCTGTCTGCAACTGATATGCGATTGCAAGGTTCTGTTTGTAATGTTGATACGGGCTATTGCGACCTATTAGTCGCAATTACCTCAATGGAGAGTCATATGCAGGAGCATAAACGTCTAATCTGATTGCATTTACGGCGATCACCCCACAATACTGCTCCTCTACAGACAGGTAGGGTCATTCTCTTTGAATCTTCAAGCCATTGCTTTCCAAAGAAAACGCTTTTCATGTAGGAGCAACTCTCTTTCATAAAGTCTGTGAAGCGTCCAGTTACTTCAGAACGCTTTGAAATATTGTCTAATTGACAGAAAGCTGCTCATACATGTCAAAAGTTGTATTTTTTTTAAAACCAAAAGCATTCATATATAAAGAGCATGATACAAGTTATCCGTAGAAGTGCAATTCGGTGAGTTTATTGCTATAAAATACGATCAGATTAGAGTAATATTTTCCTAAATAGGTATCTCCATGGTTGTAATTGCAACGTCCTCTTAGAAACTTGCGGTTAGATAAGGACATGCTGCAGTTCCAGACCTCATTTGGTAGCCCGCAATGCATAATGAATGTTAAGTTTATCCCAAATTCAAGAAATAATGTGTCCATCTGAGCAGAAACACAACGTAGCAGCACATTCAGTCAGCCTTCTGTCTTGATGGCTCCTTGCTTCAGTTCCTGAACACACGATCCACCCTTGTATCTTCAGGAAGATAAATAAGGGAACCTAGCATTACCAACGGCAACTCCATACAGAACACAACTAGATAGGATTGTGCACCATTTGAAGGTAATTGAAAGGCTTGTTACCAAACGCAGTCATGTTTGGGACAAATCCGATTTATGTTATTTACGGTCAACCATCTATTTTGATAACCTTTACATCAATAATATTGTTCACATTTCTAAATGTTGTTGTCCTTTTTTTTTCCCCGGCCTTCTACAAAATCTTCTTAGTTTCCACCTTTCTTCCAAGGCCAGTCTTTTGGCCTCCAGAAGCTTCTGTTGACTACTCTTGGATGGATTGAAGCGTGTGGAGCCCTAGTGAGATGACTGACCAGGGCAACAACAACCAGAACATATCTTGCAACCCCTTTGCTGCCCTCTTTAGCTCCCTGGCTGATGCCAAACAGTTTGCATCCGGTCAGCAACCACCGCTTTCAGCAGAACCACCATGTGAGTGCAGTTAGACTTTCAGCATTGGACTTTGGATTTCTAGGAATTCTAGTTTGGCTAATACTCTTATTGTTAATCTTATTAATTGTATACATTCAATATCATAGCATAAAAAATACTTGCTCACAAATTATGGCGGACAAGCTCAAATCTGAGTGAACAGGGCTTTTCCCTTTCTTTTCCTACATATTTGTTGTTGACATACAAGCCTATTTTCTAGTTCATCAAGTGCAACAATGCATACCTGCCTTTTTATTTCCGCTCTTTTAACAAAACAGTGGAAGACTCGGGGGAGAGTCATTCAGAGTCGGAGAACTCTGTGTCAGACAGCATCGATGACAACGATGATTCGGTGGCGGAGATCAGCCGCTCGTTTCGGTCGCGGCAGGAGCTCTGCGAGCAGCTTAACGTCAACCACATGATTCAGAGGATATTCCTCATCACCCTGGACAACAGTGAGTCTAACACTCTCTACCACGTGTTCCATACAATCTGCTTTTTTCATGCTATATTTTTAGGTTGCGGCAAATGATTCAATTAGAATGATGTCTTATTGAGCTTTGTTAGACTTTGCTTAGTATTCCGTGTCAAATTTAGTGCAAGACCCTGCTTCTTGTTAAACAGTGGTTTTGATTGTAACTGTAGGATGTTTTCCTGAGGCAGCCCTCATGACGTCATGTCATGACATCATGTTGAAGTCACACAATTCCCAAAACCCCTTCATGTTCTGGCTTTATTAACCGTAAATCTGTCTGAGGAATCTGGCAAGCTAATTTCACCAAAGTGTGGTCTTTGTTCGTGACCAGTATCCTGTGTGCTCAGGTGTGTTGTTGACTGCTTCTGTGCCTCATGCAAGTCTAATTTGACGTTTCCCGTAAGCAAGACATGACTCACCCTGCTCTGAGAGGCTGCAGGGATGTAAGGGAGTGTAAGATGACTCTGGTGGCGTCTTCTGGGACAGCTTAGTGATGAGTCAGGACGGTCTGGCGACAAGGAATAAAAGGCCTCTGTTATTGTCTTTGGTATCCCAAGTCTGGCTGAAGTATATGAGCAAAGTAAACAAGGATGAGGTTAGACGCTCATTAGTTGAGTTCCGCAGTGTTAACTTTTAACTGAATTTTTAGTGTTTTTAATTTTTTTAATACAATTATACAAATATGAATCATCATCATATGAAACATTTTCAGTTTTTATAATTTTGGGTTATTTAGTTACCACTAGTATGTGCTCAATATACACCTTGTGTCCTCCAAGGTGACCCAAGTTTGAGACCGGGAAACGGCATCCCTGCTCGCTGTGTGTTCCTGGAGGAGATGGCGGCCGACCTGGACGGTCAAGACTGGCTTGACATGGACAACATCGGACAGGTTGGTAGTGCTGAAGATTCTCTCTTGAATGCGGGCCTGTGAAGTCTTTCAAGACAGACGTTCAGATTGGCCAAGGACGATGGTCACCCATGACTCATTTAAGCTCAACCGGTCTCCATGCAGAGGGGCGTCCCCTTGTCTTAAAGTACATTAAAAGATGATTACCGGTAATTCTTTCAATGCATTTTCTTCTTAGTGTCATATAACTACATCTAATAAAGTCCACTATTTCACTGTAATTGTTTAATGCTGTGGTATGTTCAAAGGGGCAATGAATCAAGGTATATTTAAAACAGACATCAAGCTAATAATTTCAGTATTTCAACAGGGAAGGGTGATGGCCTATTCCAAAATCCAAAGTCTTAATTTCTTCCTCGGGCACTTTGGTTTAACTGATTGATAAAGCGTATTAAAATACAGATATCTAGAAACAACCCATATAATCTGCGCTATAATTTTTAGCAGCGATCAAACAATCTGTGTGTTTGGGTCCATCCCCCGCTAGGCTCTGTTCACCCGCCTGCTGATGCCTGAACCGGGACACCACCTCATCTACATGACCTCCTGCAGCGCCGTCAACATGTCGGCGGACCGGGACGCAGGGGACAAGTGTGCCATCCCCTATCTGTTTGCCTGTTACCAAAGGGCCAAGGAAGAGGTGCCTCAGCACTAGCGGTTTATTTTGCTATTGGGACTAGTGGAACTAAACGATGAGATGTTTTGTATTGCTCTGATTATTAGTATTATTATAAGAATTAATATTACATACTATTGTTAGTATTTCATTGTTTTCTTCATAATAGTTTGGATGATGTATAAAGTATTCATTTGATTGATGATGGATGATTTAAAAAGGAAATACCGGCTAGCAACTTAGACACTTAATCATTCCACATCATTGTAACAATGTAAATGAACGGCACCAGGTGACGAAGGTCCCAGAGAAGGTGCTGCCCTTCGCCGTCAGCTGTAAGGATCTGACCGTGGCCAACACCAGGACGGTCCTGCTCACCCCCGAGATCTACACCAGCCAGAACGTCTACGAACAACTCCTGGACCTGCTGCTGGAGGGACTCACGGGATCACGTAGGTTTCTAGCTCCAAGCGTCAACTCCTGCCTGGCTCTTTCTTAGGGTCCTTCTTCACTTGGAGGACCTTCTTCCCTGGTTTAATGTTCTTCCTCTCTCTTTTTGCCAGATTACACTAATGTGTACTCTAATCTCCTGTATGTACCACTCTGTCTCGAATGTTCTCTACTCCTGTTACTAATCTCCTGTTTACCCTACTGTTTGTTTTGGTTGTACTCTAATCTCTTGTAGATGCTACTGTATCTCTGTGTTGTACCCTAATCTCTGGTATATACTGCGGTTTGCCTCTGTTTTACTCTTATGTCCTGTGTTGCCTACTGTATGTCTCTGTTGTACTCTAATCTCTTGTAAATGCTACCGTATGTCTCGGTTGTACTCAAATCTCCAACAGGAGATGCTAATGTCTCCTGTTTTAACATGTAGAGCCGGAGGAGATGGTAGAATTCGCTGAGGAGGTGATCGCTGGCCTTCTGGCTGAGCAGGAGGTGCGTACCTTCGGAGAGGTGATGGGACCTGTGCTGGACATCTTCCACGGGCGCGTCAAAGACATGGATCTCTGCCAGCCTCTGCTTTACTCCTACCTGGAGGTGCTCCTTTACTTCAGCCATCAGAAGGACATCGCTCTGGTCTGTACCACGACACGTCACCTCTATTGTTCATAGGATCTGCTTTATTAACTTGTACCCACACAAAGGAACAACCCAACGCATGACGCCATAGTCCTCCGACCTGACTAACAATGTTCCCGTATGAGGTTTGACATCCCCTGCCCTCCGAGTCTTGACGTTTTGCTATCCTCCATCGTGTGCAGGTTTTGGTGGAGCACATCCAGCCCAAAGACCCGTCGAATGGTTTGCAGTACCAGAAGAGCTTACTTGGTGCGGTGCTCAGTATCTCTTGCCTGCTGAAGACTCCAGGTGTGGTGGAGGGGCACCGGTACTTCACCAGCCCCGCCCGCTCCAGCGCCCAGGATGCCAAGATCCAAGAAGCCAACATACACCAGGTAAGGAGAGCATTCCGTTTTAAGTGAGGGATAAGGACATTCAAAAAAAATGAGTCCTTAAAGTAAATAATCCAATATGTGGACAATCCAAATACTGCATTGATGTTTTTATTCATCCTCCAATGATTTTTTGCAGCTAGGAGATTCAGTTGATACAGGGAGTAATGCAGATGTCATTATCATACATTATCAACGATAAGAAAAATGCTGCTGTTGATGGCGGATAACTGACTTACTCAAGGCAATCGTTTTTCCCATACATTCATTAATAATACAAATATATTGACTTATTTAAATGTGTGAAGACTTATTGTAGCGGGCATTGTGAACCCATTTAGTAAATCAAAGGGTTTTCAAGACAAATTTTAGGAATACTTGATAAGAGTGTTTACAGACTCAAACCGTAGCGATTTAAAAAAGCAAAACTACAATGGCACTAGGTCTAATAGCAAATTGATGATGATGAGGAGGAGGATGATGATTATTCTATCTTGGATTCATGAAGCGCCTTTCGAGGGACTCGAGGACGGTATGCACATACATTATTTATGGGACGATGATTCTGAATGACGTCCTGCGGTCTGTAGTTCATGGGCCAGTTCCACGCCAAGCTCCACCAGACGCTGAAAAACCTGATGCAGCGCTCCGGCGAGACGCGCCATCTGCTGCTCTCCTGGCTGGGCGGCTGCCTGCAGGCCAACGCCGGCCGCACCAAGATATGGGCCAATCAGATGCCCGAGATCTTCGTCCAGATGTACGCCTCGGACGCCTTCTTCCTCAACCTGGGCGCGGCGCTGCTGAAGCTGTGCCAGCCCTTCTGCAGGCCGCGCTCGCCCAAACTTCTGACCTTTAACCCCTCCTACTGCGCACTCAAAGAGCTCAGCGAGGAGGAGCGGCGAAACCGCAACGTGCACGCTAGGGGTGAATACACGGCCGTGGAATAAGAACCCACAGCAACTTCATTCCCTTATTCACTTGATGCTTTTTTCATTTCTTTTGTCGTAAATGTTTTTGTTTAGGATCATTTCTTGTTGCTCCAGTATTATATCACAAGCAGAGCTATTTCCGATTCCTTTTACACGTACAGCCATGGGGGGGTGAGAGCGAGACTAGATGATTCCCTCTTTATGCCCACCAGGCCTGGACAAGGAGACGTGTCTGATCCCCCCCCCGCCGCAGCACCAGGCTGAGTTCTGCCAGTCATACAGCCTGCTGACGGAGAACCTCATCCTCACACAGCTTACCCTGCACCTCGGCTTCCACAGGTACACGCACGCGCGTTCATACACACACACGCACACACACACGCATGCGCGCGCGCGCTCACGCACACTCACACACACACACGCACACAAGCGCAAGATGCAACACATGGAACATTAAGTCAGTGAGCGTGTTCACCGCCCACACTGACAGCAGTTTCACCGCTCCCATCCCAGCTCGGCATATGTCCCTTATGTTCCCGCCATATGTCAGCCATAACCTCTCCATCCTTCTCCTCTTGTCGTCTCGCGCACCTGTGTGGGGTCCATCTCTCGATATATATATATAATAGCTGTGCTTGTGCGTGCGTCCACCTTCCAGGCTTCACGAGCAGATGGTGAAGATGAACCAGAATCTGCATCGCCTCCAGGGCACGTGGCAGGAGGCCCAGCGCTCGGGCAGCCCCCTGTCGGAGCAGCTCCTGGAGCAGTTTGAGCGGCTCATGGTCCTGTACCTGTCCACCAAGGCGGTGGCCACGCAGCCCGCCATGCTGCAGTGCTGCCTCAACCTGCAGGCCTCCTCCGCCGCCCTGCTGGTGCAGCTGGCCATGGGGAACCAGGGCTCGGGCTTGGAGCACGTGCCCCTCACCTTCCCCCTGGCGCCCGTACACAACGGCACAGTGCTCTGCTACGTGCCAGGTGTGTGTGTGTGTGTGTGTGTGTGTGTGTGTGTGTGTGTGTGTGTGTGTGTGTGTGTGTGTGTGTGTGTGTGTGTGTGTGTGTGTGTGTGTGTGTGTGTAGTGTATGTGTGCATGCACATGTAGCAGTAT
>OOFH01111859.1:0-13746 GCA_900323355.1 Merlangius merlangus
CTGAGAGATCATCAGATAAAAATACAATTGACAAGTCTGCAACATAGATTGTGTTTCCATGAAATAAAATGATAAAAAGTCTCACCTGGACCAGGACAGGCAGGGTCTGGGAGTTTTGGGGGTCCTTGAGGATGAGGATGAAGAAGGTGCTATCAGAGACCTCCAGTACAGGACTGACTGAACACACCACCCCACACAGCTGCACACGCACACCCTGGCACCTACAGACACACACACACGCGCGTGCACAGGAATAGAGAAAAAGAGTGGCCATCATAATCAAAGAAATTATTTAAATATTCTACACACATTCACACACACCCACGCTACCTTGTAAGGAGTCGTGCAGCGGCCTCTTTGACCCCATCGGCTCTGCTAAGCTCCGCCCCGCCAGGATGAACCGCCAATCCCTGGCAAGGACTCAGCAGTACTGGAGAGCCAATGAGCTCCACCAGCCCCATGTGAGGTGCATTGTGGGGGATGTAGTTCCAATGAGGAAGAAACAGAGGTTTGCCCAACCACTGAGGAGATGGAGATACACACTGGGGACGACACAACTGTACATTACCACGAGGACACAACCACGTGTTACCATGGCGACGCAACCACACGTCACCGTGGAGAAACAAACACACGTTACCATGACGATCCATCCACACATTTCCATGGAGACACTACCACACATTACTGGAGACACAATGCACACATTGTGGGTGCTAACCTCGCATGTCACATCCCCGCTTGCGTTGGTCAGTCTCAGCTCTCCGGCCCGCCCCGCTCTCAGGTAGCCAATCAGAAGCAGGTTAACCCGAGGTAAGGCCTTGTGGTGGGCCTGCTCTGACTCCGCCTCCTTCACCCAGGCTTTGTGCTGATTGGTGCTCCAGGACAAATTGCTCACACAAGCAACCTTTTGCCTGGCCACCAGCTCAGAGACAGACAGCAGCCTAGCAACGAGAGGACAGTCTTACAACTGCAGCTTGTGTAGGTATCTGCGCGTGTGTGTAGTGAGTGTGTGAGTGAGGTCGCTACCTGTAGCTGAGAGGCAGTGTACAGGTGTTGTGTCTCTCTTCTATTCTCCTCAGCAGACCCACACTGAGGTCAAGGGTAGCTTCCTCTGAACACACACACACACACACACACACACACACACACACACACACACACACACACACACACACACACACACACACACACACACACACACACACACACACACAAACTGTATGTAAAGCAATATAACAGTACTGTGTAGTGTCATCTCACACATAAACAAAACAGATTCATTTTATAGCGTATATCTCCTTTAAATAGTGGGCGTCGTCCGCACCTGTCAAAGGGGCGTCGGGTGCGGAGCCTAGCTGATGCTTCACAAACTCAAATACCTCCTTGAGCCACGACCTCTCCTGCAGATAAAAATGATATTAATACCGTTATGTGTATTATTATTTTATTATTAAAACTTTTAGGATTATAACGTTTGTAGTGTTGTCTTGTATTATTATTATTTGTATGATTATTACTATTATAATTATACTATTATTACTATATTATTAAGATTACTATTTATTTATTATTTTTAAGATTATTATTATTATTATTATTATTGTCTTCCACCATTTCTCTTGTATGTAATGACTTTCTATCGAGACTATGGAGCAAGATGAATCAGTCAATCTATTCCAAATATATAACTACAATATAGAGCTATGCCTCAGTCTAGCTATATAGAGCTTCACTATATAGAGCTAGACGCTTCAGTTGTAGTTTAGCTTAAACGAGGTCAGCAGCCTGACGAGACACACAACGAAGACACTGACCGCATCACTCCTGCCGGGAAACCGATCTAGAAACTCCTCCATTCCTTCCACGACTCAGGACAGTCCGGTACTGACACTACGGCTCTTCGTCCTCCGGCACCGACAGCATGGCTCCCAGTCCTCCGGTACCGACACCACGACTCCCAGTCCTCCGGTATCGACACCACGGCTCACAGTCCTCCGATACCTTGATCACGGTGCTAATGCTCCAGTACCGTCACCACGACTGTTATCCTCCAGTACCGACACCACCGCTTCAAGTCCTTCGGCAACCAACTTCAAAGTTTCAAACCTGTCGCTTCCCGCAAAACACTTCCTCACAACGATGTGCAGAAAGGGTCAAAACTCCTCGGCTTTTGGAATCGCCCCACAAATTAATCAACCATGATGAACTGCTTTCGGTTACAATATTTAGTAGGCTATGCAGGGTTTATATTTCAACAGGCTTTCTGTGAACTCTAAAGCTGAATCTTACATTGTCGATCTTAGTATGTGACAAATGATTATGTTATATATTATACGGAAGGTTGTATTATATTGTAGTAAACCGAATTTAACCGATAATATTAGGTTGCATGAGTTATTGCTTAATGGTGCTGTTTGTGAATGTAGCCCTTTCTGCTGTACAGCTTGGGATGCTGGCTGGTTGCAATGGGTTACTGTATATCAGGATTGTCGCTGAATTACTGAGTTACCTATCGGTTAAGGTTTTTTTTTTATTTTATTTCCGTGGTGGACCCTCGTCGTTTGGCTAGGATTATATTGATATTATAATATTTTATATTTTTCAGCCATGTGAAAAGGTTGACTGGCAGTATTTGCAACCAATCTGACTTGTTTAAACAAATAACCCATTCCCTTTTTGACACAGAGTCCCGCCCCCCCCCCATGGAGAGAACCAACGGGGGCGTGTCTGATGGGCGGGGCAGCACATGGACTTGACCTGCACGCCTTCTAGCCAACTGGAAACTTGTATTTAAATGGCCCCGCTTCTCTATGCAGGCATAACCACGCCCACTGAATGGGTGATGTCGGGAGGGGGCGTGGCCATGGGCGGGGCTATATTGGAAACCGTAGGTTTCAAACGGGATTGAGCCACGCCCAATCTGCCACGCCCACTGAATGGTCTCGGTCGAGGTGGGCGTGCCTGTGGGGCGTGGTCTCGGCTCCAGCTCAACCCAGTTTCAAAGCAACGGTCTCCAGTCCGCAGCCGCCGGAACCCGAACAACAACACAACGTGACCCCAACACACAGTAAGTACATGAATACTAATGCATAATATCACTAATACTATTCACTATTGGATCTTATTAATGTCTCTCTTAAATTATTCTCATCCAATTAGAAGCCTTATTTCAACTGCCCCTAGTTTTATTGATTAAATGCCATTCTGGAGAGTAACGTTAGTGATGTATTTCTCTGCAGTTAAAACATTAATTCATTTGGGGAAGTTTTATACAACATGCTTCTTCAATCACGCAACGGCCATTTAAGAGTAGTCCACAGCCACAAGCACAATGTCAACTCAAATATTAGATGGAGCCGTCCGCTATGAGCCACAGAGAATAGACTTGACAAACGCTATGAATCCAGAAAATAGATGGACCCATCAGCGTTGAGCTCCAGTGAATAGACTAAACAACCCGCGATGGATCCAGAGAATAGACGGAGCCCTCCGGTGTAAATGCGCATCGTTATCAATGACGAGGTTTCCATTGCAAATGTGTGCCGCTCGGGCATTGGGTGACCGAAATTACCTTTAACAGTTCGGAAAATAGTCTGAATGTATTATGAAGCGCATTGGTAGTAAAGTCTGTAATATACTGTTAAGCATGCAATATAGTGTAGTAGTAAATGTGCTAGTTAGCAGGGTGCTAGCGGAGGGGGATGGGACGGCTAGCACTGCATAGGGCGGGAAGCAAATGGTGGCCCATTGTTCTGCTGGGGTTAGCATGTTAGCATTGCTAGGCTAACTGCAGCATCGATGGTGAATGGAGTTTACAGTCCTGTCTACTGGGTTAGCATGGCTAGGCTAACTGCACCAATAGATGTCAATAGAAATCTCGGCTAACGTTAGTTTCCAGTCTCTGGCCGCAGACCACAGTTCATAGCCGGCTGAACGGAGCCGGGTAGAGGCTCCAGCCGGAGGGTTAGAGAAGGCTTTCTGCCCGGGATGTGGAGCACATACACGGCCCTGCTCGGAAAGAAAATGGATTCCTCGTTTTCTTTGTTATTCGTTAATCTGCCACCATCACCATCCATTCACTTTTTAACACTTTAATAAGTTTTCACGTTAGGATGTCAACATGTGTATACTATGTCTTTATATTTAATATGGACATTCTCTTTTTTTTGACACGTTAAGTCCTCAACCTGTACATTGTTTGTGTTTTATTATTTTAAATGTTTTTTTTCGCAAGATAAGCGATTTTGTATTATATGATCCATCCTGAATATGTTGCAGTTGTTGCAAACTATTGCATGCCTTTAAACATGAAAAACTGTTAAACCATAATTAATGAGTGTTTATATAATAACACCTTATCCGTAAACATTTTCAGTCTCAATATTAGGATTGCAATATTTTCATAGTGGATTGCTGTTACCAAAATTAATCGATGCATAATTTAATCGTACATAAGATATACGTATATAATAGCAAATGCCCAACAAATGTCCAAGGTTAAGTCTTAAATGTGCTCGTCCTTTATTTTACGTTCCTCCTTGTAGGACTAATGCTGTAGGCTCCTTTTTAGTAGGTAGGACTATAATGCTGTAGGCTCCTATTTAGCATGTAGAACGATAATGCTGTAGGCTCCTATTTAGCAGGTAGGACTATAATTGGTATAGGCTCCTATGTAGTAGGTAGGACTATATATAATGCTGTAGGCTGCTGTGGCATAATTAAGAAGGCTCAGGGTCTTCTCTGCTTTTGAGCAAAATCATGTTGCATTTGTGCACCTGTGGGAGGAGCTAAGCTATGTGTCATTGAAACTGAAAGATGTATTCCCAAAACCAATCACCGAAGAGATGCCCTAATTGGTCTTTGGACATTTTGGGGGGAGGGGACTAATAACAAAATGGTCTCATACAGCAAATTCAGCTAGAAACGGATATTCTTGGATTTATGCAAGAATGTGACTTTTTCAGTGTTCTGCTCAACTGAATTTCGCTGCCTTTCTTCCATGACCCAGTCTCCACAAAGACTGGGTTAGGGAGACATGGTCCCACAGTGGGCGGGTTAGGGGACTGGTAGCAGGAAGGACTAACATAGTATGCTCCTGTGTTTGCAGGTAGGAAGATGATGCGCAAGGACCACAACAAGCCTAAGGGCAAAACGTCTGCGTACGCGTTCTTCGTCCAGACGTGCCGAGAGGAGCACCGGAAGAAGAACCCTGAGCAGTCTGTCAACTTCGCAGAGTTCTCCAAGAAGTGCTCAGAACGCTGGAAGGTGAGACACGCTGCTCACAGAAAGACTGGTTCACCAGAGAGAGTGACTGGTTCATCAGTGCGTGAGAGACACACAGGTTCACCAGCGAAAGAGACAGGTTCACCAGGAAGAGAGAGGTTTACCAGAGATAGAGACAGGCTGCTGAGAGAGACAACAGTTCACCAAGGACAGAGACAGGTTCACCAGTGAGAGACACAGGCTAATGAGGGAGACAGAGAGAGAAACAGGTTCTAAAGCACCCCCTTTTGTATTGAAGCAGCAGGGCTGACTAGTAGCTTTTTACTACTGGAAATGTCATTTCCACGTTTAAAAATGTTAATTTCAGACTTTGCAGATCCAACACCATTTTGACATGGAAAAAACTGAATCGCTGATATCTTCAAATAAATATATAATATATTTATTTATTATTATTATTATTTATTATTATATTTATATATAATATAAATAATAACATCAATAATTCCTTTTTCACTATTAAGTGTAATGTTTTCAGTCTACCACAGAGAATTTAAATTCCACATGTTGACATATCAGTAAACCATATAAGATTTGTGGACGAGTAAGACAAAGCCATCGATCACCTTCTTGATGTGTCTACCTCATTTAAATCCAACAAACTTTTGACCTAATGCTTCTTCAAAACGCATGCAATGTCCCATTGGCAACGTTGGCGCCATAAAAATGTCACCCAAATAACCATATTAATTTTGGATGTGTACGTTTGTCGAAAATATATACAATGATATTTCAACAAGAGAAAAAACTTTTTTGATAATTAAAATGAAAATTACCATAATTTTAGTATTAATTAATTATAGAAGTGGTAAGGTTAATGATATTTAGTGTTAGGGGTAGTGTAAGTGATAGTGATATTTACTGATATGTAGTGGTAAGGCTTATATGAACTACTACAACTACACACAGTGTAACACGGTTTTGTTGTTCTCCACCAGGGTCTGACTCCCAGCGATAAGAAGTGCTTTGAAGACATGGCGAAGGCCGACAAGGTCCGCTACAACCGCGAGATGAAGGACTACGTCCCACCCAAGGGCTTCGGAAAGAGGGGCCGCAAGAGGAAAGACCCAAATGCGCCCAAACGACCACCGTAAGAAACCCCTATATCTTCTCCTATACTTGACTCCTTGTTCACTTTATAGTGAATGAGGGAACAAGAATAGCACAAACTAGGTTTTAAATCACTTCAATGTAGAACTGCAGTACCCAGAAACCCCTTCTCTCTCTAGAAGACCTACAACCTAATGTTTTCTTCCCTGTGTGTGCGCGTGCAGGTCGGCGTTCTTTGTGTTCTGCGGTGAGTACCGGCCCAGTGTCAAGCAGCAGTACCCTGGCCTGTCTATAGGAGACTGTGCCAAGAAGCTGGGAGAGATGTGGAGCAAACTGACCCAGTCTGACAAACTGCCCTACGAGGAGAAGGCCCAGAAACTCAGAGAGAAATACGACCGGGTAAATACATAATACATACCTTTTAATATATACATGTATTTAGTCTGTCAAACCGATGGATAGATAAAGCTCTGCCATTTGCAATGTTGGCGGCATCGTGCTACAAACTAACGCGTTAAAGAGTATTTGGATCTCTTGTTGTTTTTTAACGATAGACGTAAAGTGTTTCGGGGCATGATTTACAGACAGACATTACAGTGCAATAAATGTTCCCTTTTTAAATTGAGACTTGTAACATTTGTTATCATCATTGTGTCATTTTTATGCTGGAAATCGAGGGAGAAAAATCGGCTCCAAATATCGTCTGTGGCCTGTAGCGGTCATCAGCTAAGGCTGATCGGCATCGGCCCTAAAAAAAAATCCATTTCGGTCGATCCCTAACTTGGTGTACGTGATGTGTGTGTGTCCAGGACATGGTGGCGTACCGTGGAGGTGGAACCTTCGTCCGTGCCCCGGGTGGGGCCTCAGCGGCCCAGGGAGGAGGAGGAGGAGGAGGAGGCGGAGATGAGGAGGAAGATGACGATGGAGAAGATGAAGACGATGATGATGATGATGATGAGTAGGGCCACAGCGGGAGGCAGAGAGAGAGAGAAAGGGAGAGTGTGTAAGCGTGTGCGCACATGTACAAAAGTGAGTTATGTTTGTGATGCATATTGGTGTGTGTGTGGTTGTGTGTGTGGTTGTGTGTGAGTGTGTGTGGTTGTGTGAGTGTGTGTGGTTGTGTGAGTGTGTGTGTGTGTGTGTGTGTGTGTGTAGGAGTCGTCAGCTATGTTAAAGTGACCAATAAGACCAGAGTTAGTAGTCACACCTCCGGCCCCTTACCTAAACGTGTTACCATGGAAACCCAGCCCTGCCCCACTGAGCTCTGATTGGTGGATCTGTAGCCAATCAGAAGAGAGCCTCAGTGAGTTTTTATTCTGTTCCGTTGTCACTGTAGAAACTTTTATAATAAAACACAAACAAAACATCTGAGTCTGTCTTCATTGCACAGGATATGATGTCATCAAAAGCCTGTGACATTAGAGTGTGATGTCATCAGTTTTGTGACGTCATTACTGCATTATGGCATTGCAAATGGTGTGGTTATTTCAGCCTTGTGACGTCATATAACCAGAATTCTATATAAGATATATAAGATATACATGTATATATTACAGAATGGAATATATATATTAAAGGATACCACGTCAAACATTTGGATGGTGAGAGGAATATTACGTAAGGTATATATATTAAAGGGTGATATATCCTTGTCAAAAATATTGAAACAGCCGCTGGAAATTCTAAATTTCTGCTATTTTGTATACTGCACACATTCAATGAAATGGAACAAACAAGTAATGTCCTGTTGCGCGGGACATCCAATTTCAGAGTTTCAAAAACCTACGTTACGAAGTTATTCACAAAATCCCCAGTTTGTTTCAAAAGGGATAAGAACGATGGGGGCAAATATTCCGGAATAGCGTCCATCAAATGGCAGGCGTCAGTTGCTTAGACGTCCCTTTCTCACCCATCTCATCAACACTCCAGACAACTGGTTGTTTTCCCAAACACTGTTGGAGCAGCGAGAGTGAACCCTCTTAAAGGGACGTGCTGATGTCAACGTCTACCATTGATGTCCATACCGATTGAATGTGCAGTCTTTACACAACCCACAGCATATCTCGACAAGAACAACCTTTTGGACCCTCACCGTCAACGGAGACTTCCCTCTTTGCCGTCGCAGAGAAACTTCACACTGTGAGAACAGCCCCCCTTCCTGTGGGGTCATTCTGCTGGACCTTTAAGCGGCTTTTCGACACAGGGAACCCCCAGATCCGCCTCTCCGCCCTCCGAGAACTGGGAGTCTCCAGGCTCTGCACTCTCCCTGTTCACATCCTACCGCACTGACAGGGTCATTTAATGCAATGCAACCATTTCATTACATTGGTTATTAACATAGGTATTAAGAGAGCACAGAGAAAACACTTTATTCTTACAGTAAAAAAATACAGTCGTGGCAGTAGAGATAATCGAGAATCACCAATCACGGAGGGTCTGTGCGACACCTGCAGTCACTATGACGACCAAAACAATCAGACGAGTTAAATAGGTTGTCCTGGCAACAGCACATAAGAGAAATAGGAACTTTGACCTGAGCAAGACCTTGTGGCATCCTTCCTAGTGCGCTTCCTAGATATGACGCTTCCTATTTAGGGAGGATGCTTCTTCCGAAGTTGTTAGGGCGCTTCCATGGTTGGCTCTTCCAAGGTGGGTTGGTTGCTCCCTAGGTGGGTAGAATGCTTACTCGCTAGTCTACATCCTCCTAGGTAGATTCAACAGCTTTTTCAGATTCCTAGTCTGAATTAGAAATAGCGATGTAACGAATATGAATGGAGAGTGATATCTCAAGCCAGGCATGGCCAACAGCTAATCAATGAGAAGGGTTGTAGGAGAAGATATCAGATGGGGGGCCTTGGAGTTTGTCTAGTGTGCAGAATGGAGAAGCTTTTCAAAAGGTGCTTGCTTCAGATTGTCAACACTTCCCTGATCAGAGGACACAGCGGGTGTGCTACAGTTCCTCTGGTTAAACACAGTTCACGCGCCGGTTAAAAAACACACCAGGTGTTGCTACAGTTCACCTGCTGGATAACAAACACAGTAGGTGTTCACGCTAGAGTTAAATTGCTGGTCGGGTTTGAGCGTCAATCCTACTGATTGTCAATTTAGATTCAACCAATCAGTTGTTTGATCTGGGATAAAGTGGAGGGGATATGTCTTTGGGAGGGGCTACAACTGTGTTAAAAGACGGTTGTGGTCAGAAGAGCTGTCAAAGAGCAGCTAGTGTCTATTGCTGTCCCTCACCCTTGCGCGGGTGCGAACGGCTGTGCAACTACCGATGCTTTGATCAGATACACACACAAGGATGTGTGTGACAGACGGTGCAGTCCCCATGATAAAAGTAGTCTCTATTGGTCCCCACGGTGCAGGTTGTCACTAGTGGTCCCCACGGTGCAGCTAGTGTTTTAAAGTCTCCATGTGGCTGGTAGTCTATACTGGTCCCCTCAGTGCAGCTCAGCAATTCAGTGCACAGACAGCAGCAGGTTAAGTTGCATATTTCATTAACTTTATAATCAATCTGAATATATTTAAACAGCCAGAGAACCCACGGTTTCAGAAGGGTTCCAAACACTATCTGATGAACCTGACAACCAACTTGACTATCCACCCACACCGTAGCCTTATACTTTATGTGTCCGGGAAGCCTAACCCTCGGGCGCGGGTATTGAATAAACCGCTGCCCAGACGGAGCTCCACACATCGCCGGGGCCCCCTTGGTGGTGACGTCTGAGGGCCTCAGAAAAGGCCCTCAGACTCCAGGGATAGAACGCCACCTTCGTCCCAGCAGAGTGGAACGTGGACGATCGTATAGGAAAAATTGACACCACTTAAAACATTGTTTTTCTGTTTCCTTTGGGTTCACTGGCTCTTCAAAGTGATGGTCAGCAGAAATCAATAGTCAACTTATTTGTATGCAACTAAGGGTCATCAAGGTGTGCATAAAGGAATATACAGCCTGAAACACTTTGACATCGTTATAAAACGTCTATTGCTGATGTACAAAGCCCCCCAGGTCTAATTTGACCTTTTTGTGCAGAATTTCCCTCTCATAGTTTATGTTGCTATGACATCCTCCACAAACAACTAGTGCATTCAAATGTGTGTGTGTGTGTGTGTGTGTGTGTGTGTGTGTGTGTGTGTGTGTGTGTGTGTGTGTGTGTGTGTGTGCGTGTGGATCTATATACACATTGGTTAGTGTTCATTAGGCATGTGTCGAATGGTGTGGAAGATCCAGTCCATTTTGGTGCTCCAGCCTCCATGGTGAGCATCGTTCATCTGCTTGGTGAAATACTCCAAGGCCTCCTGCTGGGTCTTCTCTATAGATTGAAAGACAGGCAGAGAGACGGACAGGTAGAGGGTCAGACAGGTAGAGAGACAGAAAGGTACCTAAAGCCAGGGTCTTCCTGAGGTAGAGACAGGTGGACAGAGAGACAGGTAGCCAGACAGGTAGAGAGACAGACACGTATCTAAGGCCATGGTCTTCTTGGAGATACAGACAGGTGGAGAGACAGACAGGTAACCAGACAGGTAGCGAGACAGACACGTATCTAAGGCCATGGTCTTCTTGGAGGTACAGACAGGTGGAGAGACAGACAGGTGGAGAGACAGGTAGAGAGACAGACAGGTACCTAGAGCCAGGGTCTTCCTGAGGTAGGCGATGTCGTCAAAGCTCTGCAGTTCAGGCATCCCGCAGCCCAGCAGCAGGGAGAAGAGGTTGATGAAGAGACTGGCGTGTTGACGAATGGCCAGGTAAGCTTTGTAGCACATCTCCTGGAACCTGCATCATATAAACATCACAGGCACACACATTATACACGGTAAACACCTGACATTACATGGTAGATATACAGTAGATGTAAGTGATACAGACATATCAAACCCCCTGATCTCTGTACACTGCTGGTATATAATATATCTATATGTCTGTCTGTCTGTCTGTCTGTCTGTCTGTCTGTCTGTCTGTCTGTCTGTCTGTCTGTCTGTCTGTCTCTCTATTTGATAATATAGATATAGATATACCTGTCAAACTCTCTGGTCTTGGTACACTCCTGGCTGCCCTTGCTGATGACCAGGAGGAAGTCCTGAGTTAGGACGAAGGGAACTCTCTCTCTCTTGTAGCCAAACTTCTTCTTCTTGTGGTCCAGGAAGTGACCAAAGTCTATATGGAACAGCTGGGGCGAGAGAGGTAAGATCCAAGAGAGAGAGAGAGAGAGAGAGAGAGAGTAAGATGTCTTTAACCAGGCTGAAAGAGATGGGACAGTGTGTATAATGGTGTGTAGTATATAGAGTGTAGTATAAAGTGTGTAGTACATAGTGTGTCATAGTACCTGTCCGTTGTCTTTCACCATGATGTTAGAGTTGTGTCAGTGTGTGTTATAGTGTGTAGTATATAGTGTGTCATGGTACCTGTCCGTTGTCTTTCACCATGATGTTAGAGTTGTGTCGGTCTCCGATGCCCAGGATGAAGGTGGCCACGCAGTAACCTGCGCACGACCGTGTGAACAGGTCTATAGCTCGGTCATACCTAGACAGGCATAGAGGCAGACAGACAGGCTCACAGTTATAGACATGTTCTGGTGAACAGGCCTGTAGATCTGTTACATCTGTGAGGAAAGACGGGCGGACGGTCAGGTTGACAGACAGAGAGACAGGTACGTACGCCTCTCCTCTGTTCTTGTCTTTGATCCAGTGGTGCAGCGTGTTGGAGTTGAACTGCAGCGCCCCCTTCAGGCCAGCCTTACACTGGATCTGCATGATGGTGTAGCTGTTCCTCACCACCTCGATCAGCCCCACGCAGTCTCCAATAGACAGGCAGCCGTACGGCAACATGCTACACACAAAATATGTATTCATTAATATACATACTACAGTCTCCTATGCATGCTGTATATCCTATGTCATTCGTCAATTGCAGAATATAAAGACAGCCAAATGGCAATGAACTCCCGGGGAGAAATTGAGTGGGAGAGATGAAATCATGCATGCGCATTACTGTGGCGGTTAACCGTACTTCCACAATACTTATGCAGGGCTGATAGGAAGTGAAATTTTCATCCATTCGAAGACACCACAGAGAATTGCTTTTCTTGACAACAAAAAAAGGGAGCGGAACTCGCACACCATGTAGCCCGATGCAACAATACGTTTTTATTGCATAAAAGTGTAAAGTGCTACCCAGAGTGGTGTGCAAAAACGTTATCCAGTCCCATTCAGACCATCCCCAGTGCAAACACACAAAGGTAAAAGACTTCCTTATAGAGACTACGCCTAGTTGGTGGCAGACATGTCAATCAAAAGGTCAGGTAGGTTGACGTGTTGACTAGACATTTTAAAAAAGGCACTGCTCACCTATTTTCACTTTTCTTGACACCATATATGGCCGAGCTCAAGCCTGAATTCAGGCACCACTGCCTGAACTCTATCAGGCCTGCTTATGGAACAAGCCTGCAAGGCTTCCGGCGCCAGGTGATATGTGTTCTTACCGTAGGTCCAGTCCCTGGTTCTGCCAGATGTTCTCCATGATCTTAATGATCTGCAACGTCAGCATGTCCTGACGTAGGTCTGCACCAGCACACATACCAATAACGTTAAAGCCAGTAGCCATTGATGGTGTTAGAAGAGAGGGTTCCATCTAGTAGATAGGGTTCCATCTTTGGAACCTAGAGACTAGAAGGAAGGGTTCTTGGCGTACCGTCGCCGTTCTTGAAGATGACCTGGTTGTTGGTGAAGAGGAGCTCTGACATGATGTCCGGGTTCTCCCAGTTCAGCCACAGGGGTCTCTTGGCTGACGACATGATCCTGCACTCCTCCAGCCTGTAACACACACACACGCACACACACGCACGCACACGCACACAGACACACAGACACACACACACACACACACACACACACACACACACACACACACACACACACACACACACACATTTAGAGTTGGGTCGAGTCAGTGACCTGGTCAGCTGGTTAGTTGGTTAGTTAGTTGGTTAGTACCTGAGGTTGCCAAGCTGGTGGACAGGGTTAAGAGGAGAGATGAATCCTTGCAGGGCATCCATGTAGTCCGGACGGGACATGTGTTCAACCAGGAACTTCATCTGAGTCTGTCAGCCAATCAGAACACAGACAGTGTTAGCCATACACAATACAGACGCTGTCAGCCAATCAAAACACAGAGCTAATGATTACACAGACAGACAGACAGACAGACAGACAGACAGACAGACAGACAGACAGACAGACAGACAGACAGACAGGTAAAGACCGACAGACAGACTTCGACAGCCAAGCAGACAGAAAGACAGACATGCATACGGGTAGACGGACACCAGCAGACAGATACGACATATGGACAGACAGACATACACAGGTATTTTGAAAGTTAGACAGACAGGCAGCTACACACAAGCAGAC
>OOFH01111862.1:0-12510 GCA_900323355.1 Merlangius merlangus
ACCTACAACGAGACTGTCGTGGACGAAGAGACTAGCCCGGGTCTCCTCTTTAGTTTTTGTTATAACCCCAACTTCGCAATTATCCCCTAACTGTACATCCCAGAAATGTATCCCAGAGCTAATCCCAGTGGAGCCAAGGACATGAACACGCCCAAAGCATCTCTCTGGGTTTGAAGGGACTTCTCTCTTTTCGTCGTTAATCGTCAAACTCATCAAATCTTCTGACACAATCATGTTGGACTTTGCAGTGTTGGGATCTAAACGGAACGATGCTAAAAGGAAGAAAAAGTAAAATTAAAAAAAAGATCTATGATACTTTTTTAGAAGAAAAAAAAAGATCTATGATACTTTTAGATATATAAAGTTCAGTTGAACACAAGTCAAAAGGCTTCTTATTATTTGTTCTTATAAGAATTGTATGATTGATTAAGGGTCTATTAATTTTGTTACTTTATTTGTTACTTTCTTACTGTATTGAATGATGCTCTTCATCTTCTTCCACACGTGGAAGAGCAGGTTCCCTCTGTGTTTGGCCTCATCGATGAGGGCCCCTGATGGAGTCTCAGGGTCTGGTAGTGTACACTGGGCCCTGAGGGGACAGTCAGTAAGTCAGCAAGTCAGGAAAGGTTCTGACAATCGGTGCTGGGCTTAGAAAATAAAAATGGACGGGAATTGCCAGGGCAGAAATTACCTCTTTTTGATTGCTTCTTGGTTCTTTGGGTAGAGGACCAAAACAAATGGTTATTGGAAATAATATGTTTCACTTTGAAATGGTTATAGAAATGGGTAAAAGTATGAATTCAGAATATTGAAGAAAATAATCACAAGCATGAATGAGAGGTCTGCAGCCTCCAGGTCCTTCTCTGCAGCTTTCACGGTTTTGGAAAGAGATGAAATCTCAACAATCAAATTGGCGCGTCTGATCTGCATGGCCTGACTCTTCTTGTCCGCCTCTTTCCTTAGTCCATCGATGCGAGCAGCCTCCTCTGCACGCAGAAACTGGTAAAGTTTCTTGAATTCTCCTTTAATATTCTCTTCTGTCTGCTCTGCCTGTTTCTGCAATGAAAGCCAAATGGATAAACTTAAAGTGTGATGCCGGTGAAAATAAACCCAGGGTCTTTTTTGGCATAAAGACCCATAAAACAAGCCCACCAGACACGTTTTCTCATTGATGATTGAGTATAGAGCTTTCCTTTGATTGTCCAGAGCAATGTAACAGCCCAAATCGCTTCCATGTTATTTGCTAAATGTAACCACAAATATTGCTCAGAATAACACCAAACATCTGCAGTAGCATGACTAGGGTCCTAACACATAAAAATAAGCATCAACAACTTCGTTAACATACCGGGAGTTTATTAAAAAAGACTGTTTTCCAAGTCTGTGCCTTACCGGTAGGTCCATGTTCCCAGTAGAGAGAGGTTTGGCGCTATTCTGATTATTATTAGCGGTTAAAAAGTTTCAATTTGGGAGCGTTCACACTGCCCCTAGCCAATAACATGGAAGGGCATTTGGGCTGTTACATTGCTCCAGACACACGCGGGCAAGCTCTATACTCAATTATCAATGAAAAATAGTGTCTGGAGGACTTATTTTATGGGTCTTCATGCCGAAAAAGACCCCGGGTCAAATTTTCACCGGAATAACACTTTAAAAAAGAATTCAATGAAACATATTTTACAAATACTTGCATATATATTCAGTTTGTTGTTACCTGAATGTGGGTGTACATTTGGTCACATGTCAGTTTCTCTTCATTAAATTTACTCAATTTTGTTCTCAAGTGCAGCAGTTCAATCCTCAGCTCTTTCTGCAATATTCATCATTTCATGTTAGGTGTGGCAAATAAAATAAAATCTATCTAGCAACTTCAGAAAATATAACATGCGTTTGCCAACTTTAGTTTCAGGTTATGTTAATTGTAATCCAAAAGAATGTCTTACTTTGTTATCATCCGCTGCTTCATTGATGGGTACACATTGGTGTTTCTTGTGATCCTTCGCGTCCCTGCAAATCACACAGATAGGCTTCTGGTGGTCCACGCAGAACAACTTGAGCTTCTCTCCGTGGGTCTCACACAGGTCCTCCACTGTCTGGCGCGACGCCTCCCCCATTAGGGAGTCAGTCAGGTTCTTTAGCGCGAGATTACGCGGTGGTAGATCCAAGGAAAACGCCAATCTTCTGTAGATGTTATTGACTTGACGCTCTCTAAATCACTTTTTACTTTCACTTTTACAAAATGATGCAACATCATCTTCCTGTGCCACTTGCAAAAGGGAGGAAGCATTTTTTTCCCCTGCAACTTTATTGACCCAGGAAATAACAGCACTCTCCTGCTATAGCATAGGGGAGTGGGAGATAACAAACAATTCTGTCTTTGGTGAATACCAAAATTACTCGTTTTGGGTTAATGTTTTCGACACACACACAATTTGCATGTGGCCATGTGATGCATATTCTTTAATTGTAACTCTCTCTCTCTCTCTCTCTCTCTCTCTCTCTCCATACAGAAGGCATGGTCCTGGTGAATGAAGCAGGGCATGTCACATCCACTGGGGTGCTATGGTAATGTCTCCTGGATTTGCCTTTCCCCGGGCTGCTTTAAGTATTAAAGCTGTTGGTCGGAGACAGGAGGCAGATCTCTCTCTTCAGTTTCTGCACTAAAATGCTGATGTCCATTAATCATAAAGGATTCAACCTACATGAAGCCAGCAGGCTTTTCAAATGCTTTACGTCTGCCTTTTGCTTTATTGATTGCATTTACGCTTCAAAAACATTTAGGGGGCATTCATTTGTCATATCTTGATAAAAAAAAAGAAAATAATAAAATTAAGCTTTGGAGCCGTTTTTCGGCTAGAAGTAAAGCAAAAATAAACTTCCTGGTTAGCCCACAAAAACAGGTCGGCCTTGTCCGTCCCAAAGAAGAAGAACAAATTTCATCTCCTGGATCACTCGAAAATATACATTTTTATTGACAGAACATCCTCCAATAACGGTTTTAATGTGTCATGATCATCTTATATTTTTATATAGGAATGGTTTATTTCAGCGGAAGCAGAGCGAACATGAACTTCCTCTCTGTCCCACAAAAACACGTTCCCCTAATCCCAAAGAAGAATAAATGTCTTCCGTGGGTCCCTTGATCAAATTGCATTTAACACAACAGCTCAGATGACTACACAGCGAAAAGACATTGATTAAAACAACATGCAAGCTGAGTGGTTTAAGGGATAGTAGCATCCATAAGAATCACCATGGCAACAAAAGAAAACGTTGCATTAACTAACATGCTAAATGTCATATACATTCACTGACTCAAGATTACGAAATAAAACGTGCATTTATCGCTAGAAATGTTATGAAAACGCATTTTAATGCTGAAAGAACTTAAAATGTTGTATTTTCCACTGTCAAAAAACAATGTCATCCACTTTGTTTGGCAAGAAAGAACCTTGACATATTGTACAGTATACATACTATACAGTAGCCTATTGCTGTTTCTTCAAACAGGCGATAGGGGGCTTAAACTTTCTTCTGGGTCTTGTTGGACGTCCTATACAAACAAACTATTCTGTCATTTAGGTTTGAAGACAGGCATGTTATGGGAATGAACCAGCACTCTTTGTACCCGGAGAGTAAATTGACTTGCTGCATTATTTCTAAACAAATACTGTACATGTAAACCTTGTACATAAACAGGGAAGTAAAATCAATAACATCAAAAGATTGTCAGGGTTTACATTTGGGATTACATTCTCAATTATGTTTGACAATGATGTAAATCAGACGAAAAATCTACAACTTAAAATGATTCAAACAAAAAATAGAATCATTTGTGATACATTTGGTATTAACAAAATGTTCCTGTGGAGCCAATAAACACAGATGTATTCCTGTATGCAGTGAATCAGTAGGTTAATGGTAGAATACCGATTAGAAAGGTCAAGTTTCCGCTTTAGTGTGTCAATTACCATGAGGCTACACTAATGGGGGGCACTGTGGGATTAGTTTAACATCACCGCCGAAAAAAGGGAAATAGAGTCCAGTGAACTTGTGTGTAATTGTATGTATGTCTTTTTTTGTGTCAAGATCATAAAACAACAGCGTTCCTTTGTCCTGTTCAAACTGTACTCTGATCTTCTTCGGAAAGTTATCAACTGCTATCGGAGAGTCTTCCTTTTCTGGACTATGTTGAACTACAGCGAGACTGTCGTGGACGAAGAGACTAGCTCGGGTCTCATCTTTAGTTTTTGTTATAACCCCAACTTCGCAATTATCCCCTAACTGTACATCCCAGAAATGTATCCCAGAGCTAATCCCAGTGGAGCCAAGGACATGAACACGCCCAAAGCATCTCTCTGGGTTTGAAGGGACTTCTCTCTTTTCGTCGTTTATTGTCAAACTCCTCAAATCCTCTGACACAATCATGTTGGACTTTGCAGTGTTGGGATCTAAAGAGAAAGGTGCTAAATGGAAGAAAAATTATAATGAAAAAAAAAGATGTATGATACTTTTAGACACGTAAAGTCCAGTTGAACACAAATCAAAAGGGTTCTTATCATTTATTCTGATATGAATTGTATGATTGATTTAGGGTCTATTTCTTTTGTATTCCCTACTGTATTGAATGATGCACTTCATCTTCTTCCAGACGTGGAAGAGCAGGTTCCCTCTGTGCTTGGCCTCATCGATGAGGGCCCCTGATGGAGTCTGAGGGTCTGGTATTGTACACTGGGCCCTGCGGCGACAGTCAGCAAGTCAGGAAGGGTTCTGACAATCGGTGCAGGGCTTAGAAAATAAAAATGGACGGGAATTGCCGGGGCAGAAATTACCTATTTTTGATTGCTTCGTAGTTCTTTGGTTAGAGGACAAAACAAATGGTTATTGGAAATATTATGTTTCACTTTGAAATGGTTTTAGTAACAGTCAAAATTAATAATTAAGAATATTGAAGCAAATAATCACAAGCATGAATGAGAGGTCTGCAGCCTTCAGGTCTGTCTCGGCAGCTTTCACAGTTTCGGAAAGAGAGGAAATCTCCACATTCAAATTGGCGCATCTGATCTGCATGGCCTGACTCTTCTTGTCCGCCTCTTTCCTTAGTCCATCGATGCGAGCAGCCTCCTCTGCATGCAGAAACTGGTAAAGTTTCTGGAATTCTCCTTTAATATTCTCTTCAGTCTGCTTTGCCTGTTTCTGCAATGATAGCCAAATGGATGAACTTAAAAAATTAATGGAATAAACATATTTTACATATACATATACTATACTACATATATATTCTGTTTGTTCTTACCTGAATGTGGTCACACATTTTGTCACACGTCAGTTTCTCTTCTTTAAATTTGCTCAATTTGGTTGTCAAGGGAATCAGTGCAATCCTCAGTTCTTTCTGCAACATTTATAATTTAATGTTAGGTGAGGCAAACAAAATAAAAAATCAATCTAGGCACATCTGAAAAGATAACATGTGTAGGCATAGTTTAGGCCTTCACGTTTAACTTTCAGGTTAAGTTATTCGTAACCCAAAACAATGTCTCACTTTGTTATCTGCCGCTGCTTCATTGATGGGTACACATTGGTGTTTCTTGTGATCCTTTGCATCCCTGCAAATCACACAGATAGGCTTCTGGTGGTCCACGCAGAACAACTTGAGCCTC
Source organism: Merlangius merlangus (assembly GCA_900323355.1). Taxonomy (NCBI): domain Eukaryota; kingdom Metazoa; phylum Chordata; class Actinopteri; order Gadiformes; family Gadidae; genus Merlangius; species Merlangius merlangus. Next base: position 5,661 of record OOFH01111862.1, read on the forward strand.
TCCCCGTGGGTCTCACACAGGTCCTCCGCCGTCTGGCGCGACGCCTCTTCCTTAAGGGACTCAGTCAGGTTTTTTAGCGCGAGATTACGCGGTGGTCGATCCAAGGAAAACATCTCCTTGCAGACTGGACACGTCTTGCTTCCTTTCTGTGTCCACCATTCCTGGATGCAGTTTTTGCAGAAGCTGTGACCGCACAGTAGAAGGATGGGATCGCTGTAGAAGTCACAGCACACGGGGCATAGGCAGTCCTCCTCGGGACGAGAAGAGCTCGTAGCCATTTCGATCTAGCCTACTTCTTTCTGTTGCCTTCCTCTATAAATATTCTGAGAAAGATTATACTGATACTTGGAATAGATAGGATACTAAATCTTTGTCTAACCTTTTACACATCTGTTGAACGCTCGATGGCCTTCTAAAGAAAACAAAAGCAAGCCAATCTTGCGTAGCCTAGATGTTGTTGGCTTGACGCTATCTAAATCGCTTTTTACGTTCACTTTCACAAAACGATGCAAAAACCTCTTCCTGTAACTAAAAGGGAATGACTTTTTTTACCTGCAACTTTATTGGCAAGGGAGATTACAGCACTCTGCTGAATTTATTTTGTCCTGTAGTTATTTTAATGTGATTGGAGAGTCTAATGGGTTTTGATAATCTTTAATAACTGATTCTAATGTTTATAATTTATCTTGTAGGCCTATATGTGTTTGTTCTTTGTTCTTTACAATGGGGCCAAAGAGATTGGATAAGTGATTTAACCATAAATCTCCATTTTGAATGCTTAATTCTTCCCGTTTTTGTTTGTTAAGTGTGTTCCAATTTCCCAGAAATGGTTTGAATCTATGGATTCCTCAATTTGGTTTATCTGGGTCCTAGCATGTTGGCCTTTTTTTCTCCTTATTGTTTCTGTATTGTTTAAAGGTCTCATAATAATGGAGACGGATATTGTTGTTGTCTGGGTCCTTATATTTCTGATTTGAAAGGTTTCTTTCTTTTCCTTACAGTACTACTGCCGAGATATGAGCTGTAGGTGTATCTTCCACAGGGTCTCCGCGGGATCTACCGTTGACGATGTACAGTCCCTGGGTGCGGCACAGCTGTAATAGTTGTAGTCTATGTTTGTTTGTAGTTATATCTGGCAGGACACTTCGGGGAGGAGATGGTCCCGTCTCCTGGTAGGTGTTTATCTCCCTGTGTGCTGATGGTGTCAGGCCCCTGTCCTGTCCTGGCGTTGAGGTCACCACAGATTAGAATATAACCATGGGCCTACTTTAAAGGATAATACTAAATCTTTGTCTTATTTCTTCACATATCTGTTCAACGCTCGATGGCATCACAAGCAAACAAAAGCAAGCCAATCTTCTGTACATGTTGTCGGCTTGACCCTCTATAAATCCCTTTTTACTTTTACTTTCCTTTTTGCACACACTGTAACTGCTGCAAAAGGGGAAGGAGACTTTTTTTTCTCTGCAACTTTGTTGGCCCAGGATATTACGGCACTCTCCTGGTATAGCCTAGGAGAGTGCGATAACAAACAACCGTGGCTTTGTTTAATTATGACTTGTGTTAGTTTATATGTTTCGACACACGCACACACACACGCATGCACGCACGCACGCACACACACACACACACACACACACACACACACACAGGGCTGCTTTAAGTATTACTGTAAGGGGGCATTCATTTGTCATGTTTATCTTGATAAACAAAGTAAATGTATAAAATTAAGCTTATGAGTGGATTTTCAGGCAGAAGTAAAGAAAACATAAACTTCCTGTTTGGCCAACAAAAACAGTTCGGCCTAGTCCCTCCTAAAGAAGAAGAACAAATGACATCCCTGAGTCGCTGGAGAATCGACGTTTTTATTGAAAGACAGCGTATTAAGGTGTCATGATCCTCTTGGTAAACAAAATGTAATTTGTTTGTATTTTTATACAGGAATGGATTATTTCAGCGGAAGCAGAGCGAAGATGAACTTCCGTTCTGTCCCATAAAATCGAGTTCCCCTAATCCCAAAGAAGAATAAATGTCATCTGTGGCTCACTTAACACCACAGCTCAGATGACAACACAACGCAAAGACATTGATTAAAACAACTTGCAAGCTGAGTGGTTTAAGGGATAGTAGCATCCATAAGAATCACCATGGCAACAATTGAAAACATTGCATTGACGTACTGAACTTCATATACATTCAATGATTTAAGATTAAGAATTAAAATGCACATTTATCGCTAGTGTTGTTATCAAAACTCATTTTAATGCTGAAACTATCTTAAAATGTCGCATTTTCCTCTGGGAATAAAACCAATGTCATCCATTTTGTTTTGGCAAGACAGAACCTTGAGGTGACGTATTGCTGTTTCTCCAAACAGTTCAATAGGGGGTTTTAACGTTAATCTGGGTATTTTTGGAAGTCCAATATAAACAACCTATTCTGTCATTTAGGTTGGAGGACAGGCATGTTATGGGAAAGAACGATCACTCTTTAACATCTTCCGGAGAATACATTGACTTGCTGCAATATTTCTATACACATGTAGGACTAGTTCACATATACAGTGAAGTAAAATCAGGAAAGTTTTTCGGGGTTTACATTTGGCATTACATTTTCAATTACGATTTACAATTATGTAAATCATACAATAAATCGAAAAAATAAAAAAGAATCCAAAGATAATTAGTGATATATTTGGTGTTAACGTGTTCCTGTGGAGCCGATACACACAAATGTATTCCTTTATGCAGTGAATCAGTAGGTTAATGGTAGAATACCGATTAGAAAGGTCATATTTCCTCTTTAACGTGTCTATTACCATAAGGCTACACTAAAGGGGGGCATACTGGGATAAGTTTAACATCACCACCAAAAAATGGGAAATAGAGTCCCGTGAACTTGCGTGTGATTGTACTTATGCCTTCTTTCAAATCAAGATCATAAAACAACAGCTTTCCTTTGTCCTGTTCAAACTGTACTCTGATCTTCTTAGGAAAGTACTCGGCTCTTATAAAAGGGCCATAACCGGAACGTCCTAGTGTACATTCACCTATAAAGGTACTGCAGGTGAAGAGACCGGCCTGTGTCTCCTCGTCATCTTTTGTCGTAACCCCAATTTGCCAATTATCCCCTAACTCTACATCCCAGGAGTGTATCCCTGAGCTAATCTCAGTGGAGCCAAGGACATCAACCTGCATACGTCTCTCTGGGTTTGAAGGGACTTCTCGACTTGCGTGGTTTAGCGTCAAACTCATCAAATCCTCTGACACAATCCTGTTGGCAGTGTTTGGATCCAAACAGAATGGTGCTTAATAGAAGAAAAAGAATATATAAAAAGGATGTATGATACTTTTAGACAAGTAAAGTCCACAAGTCAAAAAGCTTTCTTATTAATACTAAGATTAATTGTATGACGATTAAGGGACTATTCCTTTTTTATTTCTTACTGTATTGAATGATGCTCTTCATCTTCTTCCAGACGTGGAAGAGCAGGTTCCCTCTGTGTTTGGCCTCATCGATGAGGGCCCCTGATGGAGTCTGAGGGTCTGGTAGTGTACACTGGGCCCTGAGGGGACAGTCAGTAAGTCAGGAAGGGTTCTGACAATCGGTGCTGGGCTTTGAAAATAAAAACAGACGGGAATTGACAGGGCAGAAATTACCTCTTTTTGATTGTGTCGTAGTTCTTTGGGTAGAGAACAAAAGAAACTGTTATTTTAAATAATATTTTCCACTTTGAGATAGTTATAGTAATGGGTAAAATTATAAATTCTGAATATTGAAGCAAATAATCACAATCATGAATGAGAGATCTGCAGCCTCAAGATCTGTCTCTGCAGCTTTCACGGTTTTGGAAAGAGATGAAATCTCCACATTCAAATTGGCGCTTCTGATCTGCATGGCCTGACTCTTCTTGTCCGCCTCTTTCCTTAGTCCAACGATGCGAGCAGCCTCCTCTGTACGCAGAAACTGGTAAAGTTTCTTGAATTCTTCTTTAATATTCTCTTCAGTCTGCTTTGCCTGTTTCTGCAATGATAGCAAAATGGATCAACCTAAGAAAAAAATTTAATCACACCTATTTTACAAATAGTTCTTACCTGAATATGGGTGTACATTTTGTCACATGTAAGTTTCTCTTTGTCAAGTTTGCTCAATTTGGTTCTCGAGTGCATCAGTGCAATCCTCAGTTCTTTCTGCAAAATGTATCCTTTTATGTTAGGTGAGGCAAATACAATTAAAAATCAATCGTAGAGTTAATTGGCACAGTTAATTGAAACCCAAAACAATGTCTTACTTTGCTGTCTGCCGCTGCTTCATTGATGGGTACACATTGGTGTTTCTTGTGATCCTTTGAGTCCCTGCAAATCACACAAATCGGCTTCTGGTGGTCGACGCAGAACAACTTGAGCCTCTCGCCGTGGGTCTCACAGAGGTCCTCCACCGTCTGGCGCGACGCCTCTTCCTTGAGCGACTCAGGCACGTTGTTTAGCTCGACATAACACGGCTGTTGATTGCCCATGGGACGAGAAATGCATTTACCCATTTCAAACTACTTCTGTTTTCTTCTTCTATAAAGAATCTGAATAAGATTCTAATTCTACTTTAAAGGATAATACTAAATATTGGTCTTATTTTATAACAAATCTGGTCAATGCTCGATGGCATTCAAAAACAGACAATCTCTCTAAATCCCTTTTTACTTTCACTTTGATAAAATGATGCAACATCAACTTCCTGTGAAAGCTGCAAAAGGTGGAGGAACCTTTTTTTTTTTCGCTGCAACTTAATTGGTCCAGAAGATTACAGCACTCTCCTGGTATAGCCCAGGAGAGTGGGAGATAACAAACAACTGTGTATTCAGTTAATGATGACTTGTGTTGGTTTATGTTTTCCACCCACACACAATAGAAAACAATAGAAAATGTTGCATTAACTAAACTTACTTCGATAGGTATAAACGTTCATCTGGGTCTTTTTTGGATTCCTATACAAACAATCTATTCTAGTCATTTAGGTTGGAGGACAGGCATGTTAGGGGAATGAATAATCAATCTTTAACATCTTCCGGAGAGTACATTGACTTGATTCATATTCTATACACATTCATGAACTTCACATATACAGTGAAGTAAGATCAGTAAAATCAAAAGATTTTCAGGGTTTACATTTGGCATTACGTTCTCAATTATGTTTACAATTATGTAAATCATACAATAAATCCAAAATGTAAATGATTCAAACTCAAAAGAAATATTACGATAATTTGTGATATATTTGGTGTTAACATGTTCCTGTGGAGTCAATAATCACAAAAATGTATTCCTGTATGCAATGAATCAATAGTGAATGGTAGAATACCAATTAGAAAGGTCATGTGTCATCTTTTACGTGTCTATTACCATAAGGCTACACCAATGGCGGACACTGCGGAATAAGTTCAACATCGCCACGGAAAAATGGAAAATAGAGTCCAGTGAACTTGTGTGTAATTGTATGTATGTCTTTTTTCGTGTCAAGATCATAAAACAACAGCTTTCCTTTGTCCTGTTCAAACTGTACTCTGATCTTCTTAGGAAAGTTAACAACTGCTATCGGATAGTCTTCATTTTCTGGACTATGTTGAGCTACAATATGACTGTCGTGGACGGCGAGACTAGCCCGGGTCTCCTCTTTAGTTTTTGTTATAACCCCAACTACCCAATTATCCCCTAACTGTACATCCCAGAAGTGTATCCCGGTGATAATCCCAGTGGAGCCAAGGACTTCACCATGCCGCATGAGTCTCTCTGGGTTTGAAGGGACTTCTTCCCTTTCGTTGTTTATCGTCAAACTCCTCAAATCCTCTGACACAATCATGTTGGACTGTGCAGTGTTTGGATCTAAACAGAAAGGTGCTAACGGAAGAAAAAGTTTTATTTTAATCAATCTATCCTTTATAGAAATTCATTGAGATTAAAAATCTCTTTAACGAGAATTACCTGGCCAAGAAGGTAGCACCATGTTAAAATAAACACATTCAACAGTCACGTACAATTCTCTCAAACCACACTCAGCACCGGTCAATGTACAGTACAAGATAAGGGACACAACTATGTATGAAAATTAAAAAAATTAGTAAAGTTCAAATTAAAATAAATAAACCGCGACAAAAAAAATGAATAGACCTGGCTTTTATCAAAAATTAAAAAACAGGATGTGTTATATTTTTAGACATATAAATTACAGTTGAACACAAGTCAAAATGCTTCTTATTATTTGTTCATATATGAATTGTATGATTGATTAAGGGTCTATTATTTTTTTTATTTCTTACTGTATTGAATGATGCTCTTCATCTTCTTCCAGACGTCGAAGAGCAGGTTCCCTCTGTGTTTGGCCTCATCGATGAGGGCCCCTGATGGAGTCTGAGGGTCTGGTATTGTACACTGGGCCCTGAGGGGACAGTCAGCAAGTCAGCAAGTCATCGGTGCTGGGCTTGGAAAATGAAAATGGACGGGAATTGCCAGGGCAGAAATTACCTCTTTTTGATTGCTTCGTGGTTCTTTGGGTAGAGGACCAAAACAAATGGTTATTGGAAATAATATGTTTCACTTTGAGATGGTTATAGAAATGGGTATGAATTCAGAATATTGAAGCAAATAATCACAAGCATGAATGAGAGGTCTGCAGCCTCCAGGTCCTTCTCTGCAGCTTTCACGGTTTCGGAAAGAGAGGAAATCTCCACATTCAAATTGGCGCTTCTGATCTGCATGGCCTGACTCTTCTTGTCCGCCTCTTTCCTTAGTCCAACGATGCGAGCAGCCTCCTCTGTACGCAGAAACTGGTAAAGTTTCTTGAATTCTTCTTTAATATT
>OOFH01111863.1:0-10296 GCA_900323355.1 Merlangius merlangus
ACAGACGGAAGCTGGGGAATGGAAACAGGGAGAGTTGTTTTTTCATGAATGTGAGCTGATTAACCTTCAGGGGAAGGTTGACCTCAGGGGCTCATGCCCCTAAGAAGACCTCATTGCGCCCCTGGGCACCCACCCTCACCCAGCACCGCGCCAACCATACCTAGTATCCACATGGTTGTATTGGTCCTTGAGTAGAAATACTTTCTGACTATACTATATAAGTACTTGACTTGATTATATTTTTTGACACATTTTCAGCTTGGTAAATTGTCCATGCATTGATGTAGCCAATCATTAATCAGCAAGTCAGTTATGAGAAAATAACCACGTGGCGATGTGGTGGTTTCATAGTTTAACCTCCTGTGGTTCTTTTAGATTACATACATGTTGTAGACAATCGGGTGTCCTGCTCAAACAGGGTAAATGCAGGACTCTTTTCACAGACAGTACAGGCACCATGGGCAGTCAATCAGACACATTGCGGGAAGATAAGTTACAACATCATTGTTTTGGCCACTGTGTAATTGCCATACCATATTTTTCCTTATCCAAACTAACTGGGTTGGCCGGTTGCAAACATCTGGCTTAGGTCACGTTTATACATAGCAGGGTATTTAGAGAAAAAAATATTTCCCCCCCTCCGTTTTCAAAAATAACATTGTGCAGACAACATAGTTTTCAAAAAAGTTGTTATTTACATCAACCCACATAAATACACTGTCGAGCGCCATTATAACTATGCCAAACCTATGGGCGGCAGTATAGGGAGAAGGATAAAGCCATGCCAATCAGAATCCTCTGAATCAACAACAACAAATAACACGAGGGACTTCCTGTTCTTTTTTTTTTAATTCATTTTTCACAATTTACCGTCTTTCCATACTTCTATACTTATTTTCTATACTTCTATTCTTTCAACATAAAGTGTACATATTTATGATTTGAAATTCGTCCCAGCCTCTATACCATAGATACTATAGGGTCTATAGCATCTTACCACGTTTTCTGATTACAGTTTAATGTAACAGTAAGCTGACAACATCACTAAATAACACCACAACTGCAAATTAACCAGACAGAGAGAACCAAATTTTCATTTTGAGATTATTCTGCGCGCCATCCGCCGTGTTGATAAACAAATAATCCCCCTATATGGCGCAAGGTTCGTTTGTGTGGACAGACAGTGGGTGCTCTATGACGTTAAGCATTTGCTGGCGCATAATGTGACGCTTGAGAACCTAAAACCCTGTTTCTCCCAGTTGACACGACAACACATAATCTGTGTTATCATAAATCTGTGATTTCGTGAAAATGAGAGGCCAAACTGCGTGTTAATATCTGCATTTTCCCTTTGTGTAAACGGGGCCTTAGTGGTTAGAGCATTATAGCATCTGTAAATGTGTCATTTAGGCTTTGGTCCATTGCACATTACATTTTGAGGCAGGATGTATGAGTGTCATACAATAATCCGAAGAAGTACACATCTGAAGCTGAATTAATGATCAACCATATTCTGGTCATGCATGTAAACTCCGGGTTCTTACCTGGCAACCTGGATCTCTCTGGAGCACCATTCACTCTCCAGGTAATCACCACTGATCACACAGATGGTTTTCCGGCTGCCATAGATGGCGTCTGTTATGTTTTCCATGATTGGTTTACCTGAAAAGCATTGGCCAGTGAAAATACATGAAAATGATTTACAAGTAAAACAGCATCAAATGTAGCTTTGTTACGTCACAGCGCTACAGAAAGAAGGGCTAACATCAATAATAATTTATAAGGCAATCTGAATAAACTTCTTAATTGCGACAATTCCGACCACTAAGAATGCAGTTCTTCTGAAAAGTTCTTGTGCTGTCAATCTCTCAGAGCTATAAATCCTATGAATTAGTAGGCCACGATTGCATGGCCCCTCAATTTAAATAAGTTAGATTAGTCCTTATTCCAAACTCTGTATAATATATATATATATATATACTGTATATATATAGCTTTTCCAGCCACGTGGGTCCATTCTCACACCAGCCAAACTGATCTTAGTTGCCTAAGACCAGTTGGCTATTCAGTCATCTCAAGTCCAGCAGTCCGACTGTTATAGCAGAGCATCTTGGGTGAGACGGCACAGAGTCTGGGCCAGAAACCAACTATCTCCGCCCATCACAGTTGTGATGGGCGGAGGTACGCCCTGCTTCCTCTTTCATTATGGTTATGAAGTTTGTGTTGGTCACTCGCCTACAGATCCCACCTCATGAATCATGATTGAATGAAACAAATTAATCGAAAGAAAGAGAAACGCACCGTTTAGAGCTTGTCAGACTTACAATATGAATAAAAGGTCTGACAAATGAGTCACTCAATGTTAGCCATCTTTTGAACAATTCAGTAGCTTAAATGCTAACACAGTCGTTCATCTGTTCCATTTCACACTTTACTTCTGAGGCCAACAACACTGAATTAAAATTATAAAAAAATAATTGAGGTATGTAGTAGATATAATGAAGCCAGATTGCATTCATGTTATGAGGGATCCTCTGCATTTTAGCTGCTCAGTTCTTAGACCAAGTGCCCATCATGCGGGCACCTCGGTACGATGCCATTCCATGGTGTGAATCTCAAACACAACTGTGTTGAACAGCCATTTCCATTTATTTGATATTAGAACTATTTCGTATTTCTTTGACATGTTTTACAGTCTGAATGCTAAACTCTTAACACATTTTCTTGCTTTGATATTGATTTAAAGATTAAACTATAATATTGTTTCTCATGTTAATAAGGCACAATTTGCTATTTATATTGTTTACAACCCATAATATTCTGTGTATCAAAGATTTATTTTTCATTTACTTAATATGATCAAGTCTTATTTTGAAACTTACCATTGCTTATAGCTTTCTAGTTTTATGTTGCATTCATGTTTGTTCTTGCCCAATTATCTGTGTATAGTTCACAAGTTTAAGAGACAGACAAACAACATTGATACACAAAATTTAAAACCTACCAACAAATTAAGCAAATGCAGAAACCGTTGCTGTAAATTCAAACAAAACATGCAAGGACTAGGTACTGTGCCTCAAGTCTCTATGTACATGATTATCTGTCTTTGGAAATTGCTCCTGCAATACCACACAAATACTTGTCTTTTGCCTTCAATGTGTTTGTCTTACACAATGTTAGAAAGATTCAAAATAAATTTAATAATGTGCACAGTGTGTGGATTTAAATTAAATCAGTTGCAATTTAGTCTGTTTAGCGCCATTTTGGATTTTTTTGATATTTGACATGGAGAAGAGATGAGTGTGAATAAGCAGGATATAATCAGTGGGCATTAGACAGGATTCGAACAGAAAAGATTTTTGATTCAAAGCCAAGATTAAAAAAGAATTCAATCTGAGCCAGGAAAATCCCCCTACTAAGTTCATGAGCATAGCTAATAGCATATCCGCTGGCATGTACGATATATGAAATAGTGTATTTTAGCATGTATGCTAATGGAGGTGCAGAGGGTGTTCAGGATAGGGCTCCTCACCTGGCTGGAAGTCTCGGTGGTGCAGACACAGTCTCCAGCCCTGCTCGTCCTCCAGCTTGGGCAGCAGCTCCCCCAGCACCCAGCCCTCGTCGTTTGCGTTGTAGGAGATGAAGGCGTCGTATTGATGAGCACGCTTGTCCTTGTGCTTTGAGTTGTAGAGGAACGCCAGCATGAGGTAGTACGCGTAGACCAGATGCCATTGCAGGAAATGATGGGTGAAGGAGACTGCTATGGTCATTATGACCACGCATGCCGTGGAAATATAACAGATGAAGCCAATGTCTACTGTACAAGAATCGATGGCCGTGTCCAACAGTTTTTTCCCTTTAAGATTTGAAGGGTAGTTGCAGTCAAAGTTGTACGCATCAACCACTTGTGTTTGCTTGTTGTTCCTTACCCAATAGATGTACCATGCATTGTCACAGTTACAGGTGAAGCTATTATACTTCATATCCAGGTATCTAAGTGCTGGCAGAGACTGCAACACTGTTTCACTAATCACAGAAAAGGAATTCTTCCTCACCTGCAAGAACTTCAGCTCTGTGAGGTTAGCAAGGAGAAGAAAATCAAGAGACCCCAGACTTAGGCGTGACATGTAAAGAGCTTTTAGTTTTTGAATCGGGGAAAATATATTGTCGGGAAGGTCTCTGAAATCATTTCCACTCAAATAAAGTCTATTCAAATTAGGAGTATAGTTGAAGATGTCTGGGTGCAGGGATATAAGCTCGTTACTTCTGATATTGAGTAACGAAAGATTTGTCAGGCCTTTCAGAATGTTTTGAGGGAAGGCGCTCTTAAGGTGCCTGTGTTGACCTGAAATATGCAATGTATCCAGTTGTGAAAGCTCAGCAAATGGTGGATCATCAATAGGCTTTTCCGATGTATATTTAAGGCGATTGCTCATCAAATTCAATGTCTTCAAAGCTTTCAAGTCACCAAAAGTACCTTTATCAATTCTAGTTATTCGATTTGATGCGAGATTAAGATATGTAAGATTGGACAGTCCATTAAAATTCCCCTTATTAAGTTCTTGTAATTTATTTCCTTGGAATTTAAGACACTGGAGGGAATTCAGAGCTTTAAATTGTCCATGAAGTAGAAGAGTGAGTTGATTGTTCGACAAATCAAGCACTTGGAGATTTGGCAGGTATTTTATGAAGGCACTGTTTAATTTACTAACCGTGCTGTTTTGCAACATTAAGAACTTTAAATTGACCAATTCTTTGAAAGCACAATCCTGTAGAGCTGAGAGAGGGTTATTGTTTAGATGAAGAATACTGAGACGAGTCATATTGGCAAAATCATCACAGCCAAGAATACTGATGTTATTGAAGCTGAGATCCAGTTTTGAGATTCCAGTTTTCCTGACGGCATAGGGGACTGATTTGAGACGGTTAGACTTCATGATTAAAATGTTAAGCTTCCTGAGGGATTGAAATGAATTGTCAGAGATGTCAATTAACTTATTGCTCCCTATGTCCAACACTTTCAGATTAGTACACAAGGGCAGCATGTCTGACCGAATAAATTTGATGCCGTTTTTTCGGACTTCAAGAGAGGTCAGTGATGGGATTTTGCAGGAAATATTAATGAGAACCCGCAGGTTGTTATGCATATGGTTTAACTTCAGAAATATCAGTGAGGAGTTAAATGTCTCTAGAACTTTCTGCTGTTCAGGTAAGCGACAACCACTGATATCTAGTTTGGACACGCGACTAAGGTATGATGTGTCATTCACATCCCAGACAATACGATTCTTTCTACCATTATCCTCAAGGTTCAACCTTGTGAGGTTGGGAAAGATATCTGCACTGAGCCCAAAGACCCTTAGCTCATTTAGAGACAAATCAAGTGAAGCAAGTTCTGTAGACGTATTTGACAGCTCCCATGAATGAAAATTGGAAATTTTGTTTGCTAGAATGGACAGGTTTTGTAAATGTGGTGTATGTTGTAAGATGTTTGTTAAGTGGTGCAGTTTGTTGTGACCTAAGTCCAAGAGCTTTAGCTTGGTCAGAGACTTAAAAGAGCCTGCTGCTACTGTTTTGATCCTATTGGAAGACAGACGCAATTTTGTGAGATTGACTAGGCCATCAAACATACCCTCCTCTAGCCTAGCAAGACTATTGCCATTTAAATTCAACTCCTCTAGAGAGATTTGACACAAAAAAGTGCCAGATTCAATCTCGGAGATGAGGTTGTGCATCAGGTGTAAGAGCAACAGATTTGGTAGATTTTCCAAATCTGCTTTATTTAGTTTACGAAGGGAGTTTACAGACAGGTCTATGGAGGTCACTCTTGCTGGAATATAATTTGGAAATACTTTTAAGTGGTTCCGACAGATGGCATGTGTGTTCCGTGTGACCCTGCAGTCCTTCAGCGCGTAACCAGTAGTTGGAAAAATAAAACTGTTTAGATTCAAAAGGAAATATAATATTCCAAATGAACGTAAACAAATTCCCCATAATGGCCTCGCCATTTTGTTTTCTCTCAGCTCACTAAATAGGTTTGATGTGTTGGTTATTTCCAAGACAATGGATCTCCAGTCCTACCAAGTGGATCGCTGGTTCCGTTCGTTAATTTCTTTCAGTCTGAGGGATCCGTCAGGTTAAATCCGCAAATCCCCCAAAAACTGTGAAGCAGAAACACTGTTGTTAAAGATGTCTCTATAATCTGTTATGCAAATACTGGAATTGAAGCCTAGCATCCTTATGCTGTTGGTTTGAGTTCAATGAAAATGTATGCCTTACATCGGCCTAAATTGTGTAAACATACATGCTTAAACACATGATAACATGGTAATTCACCTCTTGCAGGAATATAATGAATTTGAGTCTTAGCCATAGGCCTACATAATCTATTTTTTTAAACCATAATAAAGAATATATAAGCAAAGGAGAATCTGGTGCAGTGTTGGCCTGAAACAAATTGTAACATGAGGTAGGGTAACTTACATTTATCTTTAGTCAGATAGTACGCCTGCTTTACATTTTTTTTGTCAGCTAGCAGTCCTAGTTGTTATTTATACATATTATTGTTTGGATTTGTTCATGAATCATCATGTTACTTATCAATGTCTTTTTCTGAACAATCTCTTATTCTGAAACAGACTTTCTGCATGTATGTCCCTCAGATATCTGGTCATAATGAAGGATGTCTTTCTCTGTTAGAGTTGTGTCATTATGTTTCATCTATGTCCCATTCCCATGATTAACCATCTGTGCCAATGTTTTGTGCACATGTCTATTTTGTTTCCCTCTCTTATATTGTAGTGACAGAAAAAACATTTGTGCAAACAAATGTTAAACACTTACATCATTTTTTCGTTTCAGAAAACCAGACAATCCAAATCCACAAAAACAAATGTTTCTCGATGTGGTCTCCTTCCCGAAGTGTATGGCAAATCAAAAGTATGGGTCATTGATAAAGGCTGTTTGGGAATGGCCTTTTGTATGGTCCATTGGGTTATAAATGAGGAAATGGGTAATTATTTAAAGGGAACTGACGTTTAATCAAAAGTATGGGTTATTGATAAAAAGCTGTTTGGGAATGGCCTTTGCGTGATCCATTGGGTTATAAATGAGGAAATGGATAATTATCCAAAGGAACTGATACTATCTATATTTTTTTCTGAATAGATTGTCTACATGCAACCAGGATTGAATAACCTCATCATCCTTGAGGGTTAAAGTAATTTATTACAATTATTTGAGATTAATCTGTTTATACTGATTTGTTTTATTATGGACATTTTATTTATTAATGATCAACATAACTCTCCTCCATAAGGACGTAGACTTTGCTAGAGGCTGAATCGATTTCTATTAAGGCACAAAAAAACATTGCGACAGTAGTTTCAATATGGGTGATTTAATATGATGATTTAATATGGTTTAATATGTCTTCAGATCGCTCCCAGCAAACATTTCAACGTCGATCATAAGTCTAATTGAAGTTTGTCATGGAGGTCGATACAACGTCTAGTTGAGGGGCTGATATGAATGTTTTTCGGACGTCGGTCTTTCAACCCACGTTGTTTCAATTTCTCATAGATGGCATCAATCAATGTTGTTTCAACGTTGTATAGACATTATTTCAAGCATGAAATTTACTCCTAGTCACTACCACTACTAGTATTAAGCTACATTTCACAGTAACCTTGTAGTTTGCCCCAATTTGTGGTTTTCAGTATACCTTGCACTGCCGCCTACATAGAGTTGGACATCGACACACCCACCTAACCTATAACAAGCACACCTCTTGTGCTGCATGTATATAGTTGAATATTTCACAATGTTAACATATTTACAACCATTATTATACTACGTGAATTTATTTTCTCTCTTTGTTGACATGATATATGATAGGAACATTTTATTTAATATATAAAGTACATATCCGAGATTTGGAGTTCTAGCACTTAGAGAAAAAAAGGCCCGGTCAGACCTCGAGGGCAGGAAGGGGGGGCCTAACTGGGACCCCCGCACCGAAACACATTCTGAACCACTACAGGTCTTGCAGGCAACACTTCTGAGAGGCTTTGTCCAAATAACAGTCCATTTGGGCAAACTTTTTTTCTCTAAGGGCTAGAACTCCAAATCTCGGATATGTCGTTCTCGGGACCCCGGGAAATGTGTGTAAACGTTTTAGCATCCCTATCTATCTTGAAAATCCCGGAAAAGGGGTGTGACCTCCAACAGTAGAGTAAATGAACATAAGACAGAGGATAGTTTATAGTCCCCATTTTTTGTGGGATGGAGGTGTACATTTGTGGCTTAAGGTGTGTAGACACAGCTGGCCTGTGGCCACGTTTTTGAAGTCTGGGGTCAAAAGGTCAAAAGGAGCCGGCACCACGCCGCTTATGAGATAACAAAAAGTTAATGTGTATTTCTCTCATAACTTTTTGTCATTATTAAAGAGAGGCCTGATTCTCAGATATGCATGTTACATGGCTAAGGTGTAGGTCTGGGAAGAATTTCAGGCAAGCGAGCCGCTGGGTGAGGTGCAACGAGATGGAGCACTTGCTGAGTCATTTCCTGTAGGGCTGAAGCCACAGGTTGATGCGTATGCGTCCTTTGAGACCCCCTTTGATATATAAGAGACCCCAAGGTACAGCTTACTTGTAACTGTTCTCGACTCAGTCACCTATTGCATCACTTCCTTTAGGGCTTCGGCCTCCTTATTGATCATTGAAGTATAATTGATGGTGGTGGTATTCATGGTGGTGGTATTCATATATGATACCACCACCACTGGGACGTGGCAACAATTCTCCAAATCCATATGGGGAGGGGGGGTGCTTGTGGACAGCGGGGGTGTACACTAGACATAAATAGGAAGCAAACTCAGGAGAAGGAATGACCTCTCACAAATATTTATTCAATAAATTGTTTCAAATAACCCTGCCTCGTTAAATCAATGAGCTTGGTGTTTTGCTTTTAAAAAAAAAGGTTATAGAAGAAGTCTAAACTGCAGAAAATAAAAACATCCAAGCTGCATGGTAAGGACACCTTAGAATATCTGTCTATTTTTTAACCATTGGACCCTAGTTTACGACCAAAACACAATTGTCGGCAGCTCCTTTGCCGCGTGGTTTTTAGAGCCATGTAAGGATTAGAGGGGGAGGTCGATAGCAACCACCATAGCAACCATGACAGTCAAGTGACGTGGACGCAGCCCCATGGAAAAAAATAGAATACCACCCTACACACTCAGGAGATTAATTATATTTAAATTATTATGACCATGGAGCCTTTACTTGGATGGGTTTACAATAGTGTTACTCATTGCGCGGCTCGCGAGCCACATGCGGCTCGTCAAGCTATAATTGGTGGCTCGCATGCAGCTTTGGCGAGATTATTATAATTTATTTATTTATTTTTTATTTTTATTTTTTATTTTATTTATTTTTTTTGGAGAAATTTGGTTTTACTCATTTTGAGTAGGCCTAAACTGTTCGCCAAAGGCCATCATCTCTGGCCCCAGCTTGATAAAAACAAAAGTAGGCTCTGATTTAGCCTACTTTCTGTGTGACTTCAACGAGGTGATCTTTAGTTTTGTTCTGCTTACAGTAGGCTATCTCACTGCCACTTGCAACGCCTTTGATTGCAGTCCGCTGCCCTGTTTACCGGCAATGCTACAGCGGACTTAAACTGCCACTTTGTGGCGATAAGTTGTAATACATTTCATGCAGCTGCGTGTATCACGGAAAGCGTGAATGTGCCATGTGGCCATTTCTAATGGACCGTTCAGGAAGCACACCACTAGCGCGTGAATCGTGATATATTCTGAATATATCACATAATATATCAATATATCACTGGGCGATTGCGGAGTCAGAAACAAATGAATAGTTCCATAGAACCCAATTGTTGTATAATATATATTATATGTGAAATGCACAATTGCAAAGGTGAGTTAGTATTTTGTCGTAAAAGCGGCTCTCTTCTTGATTTTACACTGGCAATGTGGCTCTTGTGAAAAAAATAGTGAGGATCACTGCCGTAGGCAAATGGCGAGTCGCTCGGCAGGGCCAATTGCAGAACGAAACCTTGTGTCTGCCATGGTGATGAGAGGACCCACCTTGCCAAGCAACTCGTCGAAGTGGTCCGGAGGCATCCGAAAATACTGCTGAAATAGGAGAGCATCCAGACGCAACTCCTGCACAAGTGCGTGATACTCCCCTCTCTGGTTGCGTGTCCGGAGAATGGGGTGAACCCACCACCGCCGACGCACATGCTTTCCATGTCTGTGGACCAAAGCACCAG
>OOFH01111876.1:0-11279 GCA_900323355.1 Merlangius merlangus
CGGGCGCCTCTCACTGCCGTCACACCTGTGCCACTGTGTGCCGGAGGCCACATCCACATCTCCTCCCTAACACGTGTCTGCATCCCGTCCTCCCGGCCTGATGGATGGTGATCCCTGGAACGCCGGTAATTGGGCTTCCTCTGCAGGGCTCAGCCGTCCTCCACTCGCGTGGCGGAGAGTCACGCCAACGCCAGTGGCCTGACAGCAATCTCTCACAGACACTGCGTCGTTGTGCTGATGAATAGGGATGAGCGGGGGTTGCAGGGTAATGATCTGTTCTAAGTGTTAGCGTGCAAAAGAAGGCTGTAAACAGGTGACAGCGGGTGCTCAATTCATACCCGAGGTGGTGAAGTGCAATCAGGCCGCTGATGTTGATTGGTTGACACGTGTGTTGTCATGCTTTTAGTGGCGCCGCCGCCACAGCAGAAGCCATTAGAGTTCTCTTGTGTAATGTGCACCGCACGCTTATGTTTTAATATGTGTAAAGTTAACACAAAGTTGTTGTAATCAGACGGTATGTGTCGTGGCCTTGACATGTATATGTTGTGCGTTTACCACACGCTGGGTTTGATGTCGAGCCTGACCCTGACCGAACAGCAGGGGGCCGCTGACGCCGGTGCAACATTTATGACAAGTGGTAAGTTACTGCAAGAAAATATGAACTGAATAATGCAGAAGACGCATCACGGGTATATCTTGGATGGAACAGGATGGAAGAGATAAATAAACTATGTATGGAAAATATAAGACTGTAAAACGTTATCCCTTATGAGGCATTTAAGCCTTGGCTTTAATGCACTTTAATAGGCACCATTTTGAGAAGATCATCGTGAAAATTATATTGGCACAATGGATTTTGTTAGGAAAGCGTCAACAATCATATCAAACTGACATGAAGCTAAATCATCCGTGGAGGGATGATTTTAGCTGAAAAGGATATATCTAACGCTGCAGAGTAGACCAACAACTTCATGTTAACACATAGTAAATGCAAAACCCTCTGCCATACCTATACATCCATTCTTATCATGTCTTATCATTAGTGTCCCCATACTGTCGACATTTTAGGTGTGCTGCATTTATGTTGTCCATTATGTTTTTTCAAAGCACAAAAGAGCAAAGGAAAATCTGTGGCATGTTGTTCAAATCTCCCCTGTAATATATTCAGCAGCATTGCTCTGGGTTTACAAGCAAAAGAGATTCATGAATAACCGGAAGGCCTACTGCTGCCTCCTTTTAAATTGGGCTCAGTCTCAGCCAGCCATTGGTGCTCTCTAACAGCTCTTCGTTTCAAGCTCCTTTTTGTGTTCTCCATACCTGCAGCTGGTTGCACCACCGTAAGGTCCCACTTAGACTACGGGGAACGTAAATTGCCCAAACGTTCGACTTTACACTCTACTAAAAAAATAGCAGTTGCACCAAGCAGATAGTTTCAACGTAAGACTAAGTTATAACTTATATTTTACACCTCCCCTCTAGCTGATGTAAGTTCCATTCTAATAATAATATTTGTGATTTCGAGAGATAAAAAAGAAAAGAAATCCAGCCCACGTAGGCCTACAAACCAATATTCTAGAGCTATTCCATACAATACATAGCCAGGTAGGGGCTAACTGAGACCAAACCTCACGACACTCGCACAACAAATAGCATACAAAGCAGCAATGAGCTGCAATTTATTATAAAATCCGCCATCAAATAGCTTAACCTCAAGCCTACACCGCTCAAGTCAAGTTTCTTACCGGATAAGGTGGAAACTTGTCGGTACTTCCTGTTTACATTGTTGGCTGTCAATGATTGGCTTGTTATTATCTAAACGTCCTCATATGCGACACTGGTACAATTTACGCACTACTGGTAACGTTAAAACTAAAGTTATGGTGGTGCAACCAACAGTTAGAACACTTTTAGTTTGAAACTAGCTACGTCAAGTGTAGTCAAACTTTACACCCAAACTTATGATCGGCTTTACGTTCTGCTGGTGCAACCGACTGCTAGAGCACATTGTAAACACTAAACAGCATCGCAACATGTAGGCGCACAACACCTGCAGTATAGCAACATCGCTATGTTGCGTGTGTGCATTCAACCTAACAGGTCTACAGTTGGGAGGAAGAAGAGATCAGCCATCTGGAGAACAGTATATGCAAAACCGAGGCTTTACAACTTTACCCGTGACTATAAATAAACTTTTGATGAGCTTAAGAATGCATTCTGGACTGGATGTGCATAATTCAGCTGCCTGTTTTATTACTTCACACTAATATTTAATTAGTGTTTAATAAAAAAAAAGGTGTTCAATTGTTAAGAAGCAGGAGATGTTTTTGACCTATAAATGCTTTGGGCCTACGGTTTATTGAAATGTTTTGTCTAAAGTTCAACTTTGTGGGTTCGGCTCGCAAATGCCCCCCTGAGGTAAATATGAGCTTCCAATGCAGTCAATGAAGATATCAGTTTACTCTTTTTTGCCTTGTTGCTGTTCTGCCATCCCAAAGAGTCTGATATAGCACCTGGCACATGTTAATGCAGTCACATGAAGCCATCAATAAACATCACAACATCTGCGGTTCTGAGTAAACAATTTCTAATGAATATCATTTCCATTATTTATTGTATGTTTGGCTTGGAAATGAAAATGGAATTGCAGAAGAAAAATGATAATATATTAATAATTGAATACTCACAACGACAACGTTATGTAACACGTAACCTGCCGATTAATGAAACACATGAGTCCTTGCCAATGCTTTGAATAATGGTGTTACAGTTTCTGTTGAAGTCTTATCTTATTTGTTAACATTTAATGGTTTGTTTGAATACTTTAAAAGGTTTTGAATCTATTTTTATAAAAAATATACTTTGCTGGGGCTAAAACAGTGGTCAGTACATATTTAATATGTAAGTATTTAATCCAAAGTGAATGTGACACGTCAATAAGTAGCTGGCAGGGGGCATTTGGGATCGGACCCAGTGCCTTTCTGATGTGAGTTTCTGTTTTTCTATATCTACTTGGAGTACCTTGATCTAAAGTTCTAGTGATAATGAAATACAGTAATTCACTAGAAAATGCATTTCTTGCAGTGCTGTAGTAGAGTACTGTACCGCAAAGTGAGGTTGAAAATATGTTTTAATAAAGATAGTTTAAGACCTAAAGCGATGTTAAATGGCAAGTGAAGGGATCAAGTGAAGAGATTTGAACTTTGAATTCGAGTGTAAATGGAGTAAACAATGTGAACATGCACACCATTTAAAAATTGTAAATGGTTGGAAAAAAATGGTTGGAAACAAATAAAGGGAAGAGTTAGCCACCAAGTTTGTATACATTTGAGATAGATAACAATCATATTTCAAATAGATTAATCATTTTAGCACCAGTGAAACAAGGAAACACTGTTACCTCTATGGAAGTCAATGAGACCAACTGAAAATATAAAATATAATATAAAAACTACAACTGTTGATACAATAAGTGTAATGATGTGTAAGAAGTTAAAGACGAAAAAAATAATGAATAGCTGAACTAAAAAAAAAAACGCAAGTGTAAGTGAAAAAAACGCAAGTGTAAGTGTCATCCCAGCCCGATCTAACCATAATGCCGTGTTTGGTTTAGTTGCTGTGATCATGACTGGAAGCCTGGCCACACCACCTGACAGCGACTAGCTCACTCACCAGCATATACATCCTATGAATACATCCCAAGAAATTACAACAATTCACAAATTCAATGGTGATGCTTAAATCAAGTGAAGGGATTTGGAAACAAAAGTTAAAAAGTCAGTAAATAATGTAAACATGCACACCATTTAAGAAAATGGAAATGGTTGGAAACAAATAAAGTGACAGCTGAATGAAAAGCGCAAAGCATTCCTAAAAATGCAGAAATGTAAAATGAATTGAACTGAAGAATCTGAAACGTCAAAGCGCGCGCGCGCGTGTGTGTGTGTGTGTCTGAATGCGGAATGCGGTCTCTAGGTGAAGAATTGAGGAAGGAGATAGGTCCCAAAGTTTGTAGAGAAAATGAAAGAAACAAACAAACAAACAAACCTAAGAAGAACAATAGTTACCTAATTAACATCAATGTTGACGGATGTTATTGGGAGGCTACATCCATTTGAAGAATCACACCAGCAGATCGGCACATGGGCACACAGCAATGGTCGCAAAGTTTATACTCGTTTTTCATTTGACAGTTGGTGAAAACTCACATAATTCACCTTGTTTTGATTAAAAAGTATTTTAATAACCTGTGGCAGTACAATTGACTCAAAGGAAACATTTCACTAACAACAGCGCATGCAGAACAATCTCTTTGGAGTGGTTCACGGTGAGATGATGGATCACTCAACCCATCCCTTAATAGGTTGCTGCATCAACCTGCCAATGGTTTCATTCTGTAGCCCCGCTGTAGTCTTCTCCTTACCGAAGCTCATGGGACTTCACACAAAGTAGTTCAATTAACTTATGGTGGGGCGAGAGGGGCGCAACCAGTTAGAGAGAAGCTGGGATCGAGTTTCAGGAATATTGCTTTCACAGGGTTAAAATTGCTGGATGGAGTAACATGTTTGTAGCATTCCTCATATTGGTCAGTTTTGCAATAAATAATTTCATCCAGAGGCAAATAGCTGTGCCATCATTGTCGCACCAACAGTGGAGAAGAATGTGCCAGAATTAAATAATAGACAAAAATAAAATGATTGCCAGAGAGATATTTCATCATTTTCCTGATTGTAATTAGTCCCAGTAGTTATTTTTCATA
Organism: Merlangius merlangus; assembly: GCA_900323355.1. Lineage (NCBI taxonomy): Eukaryota > Metazoa > Chordata > Actinopteri > Gadiformes > Gadidae > Merlangius > Merlangius merlangus. Next base: position 4,757 of record OOFH01111876.1, read on the forward strand.
GATTCTTTCTTTTTTCATTCATTTATTAAAAAGGAAGGTTGCTGCAGGATGTAGGATTATTATTAGTCTTACACATTTTTGTTGTATCTATGTCTTGTATATTATGTCTGCTTCACCTTTGAAAAAACACAGCAGTTGACAATACTGCCTTGCCCTCTCCACATCTCTGCAATATTAAAATATTAAAAACTTTCTTGTCCCCCCTTGTCTGTGCGTGGATACCAAACCCAGGCCACACTCTGCTTTAGATGGTTCTCTGTATTGTGAACCAATGAACAGGTTGGATCAGCATGCTAGTGGTGGCCAAAGGAAGATCTCTGCCGGCACGGCTCACACACCTTCCCTGATTTGGAATTCTCACCTCAATGCACGATTTGTGACAAGCGCTTAATTCCCCTTTCGCCTGTTTGAGCGGTACCCGAAGATCACAACAAACTAGCGGGGTGTGGGCCCCCAGGGCCCATGCCTAGATGCTCCTCCAAAGAGGAGCTGGAGGAGGAGAGAGATGCCGAGTTAAACCCAGAGCATTCACCGTACAGCTGACTCTGAGCCCCAAGGGGGGCCAGGCAAAAGGAGGTGTGTGTGTGTGTGTTTCATGTTATTCTTATTTTTACTGCACTCTTCCTCCTATTTGTGTGTGTGTGTGTGTGTGTGTGTGTGTGTGTGTGTGTGTGTGTGTGTGTGTGTGTGCATTGTTTTACACACAGGGACAAATTGAAAAGTCATTGAATTGGAGAGTCATTTACTCAGAGAATGAAATGCCTTGTCTTTGTTCGAGAACCAATTACACACTTTTACTCCAAAGGGAGTCATAAACATTGAACACCTCTCCAATGTTTGAGGTAATTTTATATGTCGATGGCATATCTTGACCATGGGCTGTAAGAAATGTAGTTTGTGGCCCAACTTATTAATGTTATGTCCTGAAGACATTTTTTGATAAACAAAACTATATTGGAACTTATCAAAATACAAAACATGGCGATGAACTAGCCTCTTGGATCATAACCTAAAGAGGAACTACATACGAGTAACTTCCATGAACCTTAGTCTAAACCCTAAACTTATCCATCTCTAGCCTAATGTCTAACCAAACGCCTTAACCTAACCGTATCTATCCTAACTTGAACCAGATAAATGACAGTTTTAATTGTATACCATTACACATTCTGGTGGTTCTGTTGAATTTGCCAGCAAAGGTAACATTAGCATGCCAAAGTAAGTAGCTCACTTTGATGGTCTTGAAAGAAAACAAATAAAGAGGGTCTTAGAAATGCATCTTAGAAATGTGGTCCTATAACTGTGGTCCTGAAGCTGCAGGAACTAATGCAGGAACATAGCGTCTCAGACAGGTGGCCGTGGCTGCCACTTGACGTATTTTCTTTATTTTATAGTTTTTTATAATGAGAATCATCAATCATAAACAATCACTACAAACAGTCAATCAAAAAAGGAAGCATCCAAAACGTAAGAGGGGGGGAGGGGGGTTCCATTCAGAACACGGCACACAAGCGGCTGAATACATCTGACGTGTATTGATCAGGATTACCTCATCTGCCGTTATGGATGACCTGGGCTCTGTGATAACTGCTCAGAGATAAAATGGACTTAATCAATCCATCCGTCCCTCACAGGGCCAGTGGACCAGATGAAGACAGGAGTGGTCGGGTTCTCTTAAACCAACGTTGTGTTCAAAGAAACGTGCTTCTCATCTCCAGATCGCTCTGGTGTTTTTGATAGGTCAACAGGTGTATCGTGTGTGTATAGGCATGGACTTCAACTGCGGAGTGAATATGTTTAATTGGCTAATAACAGTGTGTGTGTGTGTGTGTGTGGGTGTCTCGGAGGGGAATTGGTCAGCAAATCCACCTATGATGATCAATATCCCTTTCTGGGATCACTGGTTTCATCTATTAGTCTTCAGTTATAATATGCCAAATTTCCCTTTGTCTGTTTAGACACCTTACTAGTATTACCTACTAGTTTCTAAATTAATTTCAGACAGTCTAAACTGTCTAACTTTCATGGAAATATTAATCATAACTATAATACACATTTATAAACCTTACATTAACCTTGTATATACAATTACTAGTCAATCTAAAAGGAACTGTTCACATTCTCCTTCGACCTTAAGACACCCTTCCTCTTTCTAACTAATAGAGGTTAAGATAGTTCATATTTGCATTCCCACTGGAGCCACTTAGTCTGATACTGAAGCCAGGACAATTGACTGACTTCTTTGTTGTGTAGATTAGTTTAACTTTATTGCAGCCCTGTCGTGTAGAGTTGCAGACATGTGCACTTACCCCATAGTGTATTGCATTTTAACTTGGCCTCTCCTGCCAATCCTAAATGCTCCAGAATGGTCACACCTTTGTTAACTGTATATTCCCTACCCACAATGCAAACATTTCCCTATAAGAATCTTGTTCACCCATTGTCTCACTGAATGTTTCCTTGCTAATTTTGCTGCCTGTACTTTCCCATGATAATGCTCTAATATTAAATCAAATATTTCGCCGGCCGATGTGTCCTAAAAATAAGTTTCTCTTCATCACTAACATACCAGTTTCAATAAGAATATCATACATTTGGCTCACCTGCTAGTTTCTATATGAATATCATTCCTATGGTGCTAGTTTCTATATGGATATTATTCATAAGGAGGATCAATCATGTAGGATCAATAGGTCTAATTAGTGAAGCTTCAGCTTAACGCTCCGTTTTCCTTTCGACGCATAACTCATTCAAATCAACAATGAGGTTATAATTAGAGGTAAGAGATAGAAAGAGAGCGAGAGGTCAAAAAACTGTGTGGCTCCACGCTTGTTATCCTGACAGTCTGTTACCAGTAGTTAACACAATTAAGTTCCTCTCACACTTCAAAATAAAGTAACTAAATGTGCGCATACACCAAAAATATTGAATTTGAATTGATTTTGAATTTCAAAATAAAATTCTATCTATTTGAAATAAACACAATTAACTATTGTATTATTTTACTCATGAAAATCCAGCCGCATCGTAAAATATGAACTTAAATAAAGCAAATAGGCATTTATGCTCCGACATAAGGTACTAGTTTCTAAATGGATATTATTCATAAGGTACTAGTTTCTATATGAATATCATTCATATGACCATCCTAACAGGGTCAGAGATGTCAAATTTGTGCATGGTGCACGTGGCTTAACACTGCTCCAGCTCTATCATGAGCAGAACAAATGTTGTGTTATCTTGTCGAGGTGAGTGTGTGTACACTTAAGGCCTAAGGCCTATCTTTTCTTTTGGGTGTGCGGCCTTCAACAGCAAGCTTTACTTTAAGATGTGCTTGAAATAGCAATTTACAGTCCAATAAAGGCTGTTGTGGAGAGACCCTTGCTATAAGTCTCCTAGCGGGCATGCACATCACAGACCCCTCCCCCTCCAGTATTAACACACTCGCTCTATTGCTTGACAGAAAGGAGAGTTTGCCCCAGTGAATCTACGTTCATACGTTTATTATCTTATATTGAAGCGATCTCAAATTAATCAACAAGTCATCCTCAGAGGTTCCAATGAACATGTGAGCCGAAGGCATCGAGGTGCTCTTGCCTCAAGTCAATGGAATAGTGGGTGTAGGATGTAAATGAGAAGGACGTGTGAACATCAAAGCGCATCAGGTTCGTAAGCCCCTTAACCAGACAAACTAGATTAGCTGGTGCCCTCCTGCGTTCAGCCGCAGTACAGGAGGAGTTGTTTCGGGGCGACAGTGGCTCAGGAGGTAGAGCAGGTTGACTGTTAGTGAGCAAGACACCTCACCCTTCCTGCTCCAAGCGAGCTGCCTTTCGCCCTGCGTGGTTGACTCCGCCGTTGGTGTGTGAATGTGTGAATGAAAAGTTGCAAGTCGCTTTGGATGAAGGTATCAGCAAAATCCCCTAAAATATAAAAGTGTGCGTGTAAATGTTTCCAAATATCATACACCAGAGGATCTGCATCACGGTGTGTCTTCTGAAACCCTACAGTGAACCTCAAGCTCTATGGGCTGGAACACAACAAATACACTGCTGCCCCTCTCCTGAGGACCAGGGACTGCCTTTTTGACAAGTGTTGCTTGAAATGCTTTTCCATGTGGCAAATGTAGTAAAGCACCCCTGGAGGTATTTGGACATAAAGTAACTTTAATATCGGGCTCGGAGATGAAGCGGCTGCAGTCCTATAAAATTACCCGTGATAGTATAGCGGTTGCACACTGCTCTGTCTTTGAAATCCTTTTAATTGGCCCTATTAACATCGTAATACCTAATTAAAAGATGTATATTTTGGCACCGGAAACCAGCATCCTAAATATGAAACGTGTGAACACACACCGCTTTTATAGCTTTACAGTTTCAATATGAATATCGTAATAATAAATAGGATAGCAGTTTTCAGTTGTATTCCCTTTTGCAGTTTAACAGTTCCCTAACAGATCATACTAAGTCATTCTAAACTCTTTCTACCCAAAAAAGTAGTTGTCCTCCACTTGGCTGTCCTTGCCTCCGGTCTCATATACAGTATATCGGAAGCTCTCGGTTTCATCAATGAGCATCAGCGTTATGAATACTTTGCTGATCAAGGGGAACCTCACTCATGCATCAAGCGCCCTGTCACTGCCGTGCCGTTATTCAGCCTATATGTGACCTCGTCCAACACCTGATGCATTAGAGTTCGTGAAATGTTGGCCAGAGGTTCAATAGATTGAGTCACATGCAATCTGTGTTTTCATGCAGTCGGCGAGGAGTAATTGTTGTTGCACGCACGCAGGTCTCACTTGTTGTGAAAGCAGCAGATGCTCTACAGGGAACCAGTCTGAGCAGAGAGTGAACGTCTACTCTGTAGCAGCACAGGTAATGTGTCCTGCATGAGCCCTCCTGCTTTAAAGGCTTAATGTGCCAGTCACTGATTACCAGGCTGTTGGTATAACCGCCAAACACTGTTCCTGCCCTGGTCACTGTGAATAGAAGAATATAGTGGTTCCTGTGCAGATTATGGCTTTTGTTTATTAAAGGAAAGTATATAAAATGCTGGATTGATTGCCCTTGTCTGACTGTACCTGGTTGACTGTTCCTGACCGATTGTTCCTGGCTGACTGCTCCGGAACTGACTGTTCCTGACTGACTGTTCCCGGCTGACTGCTCCGGAACTGACTGTTCCTGACTGACTGTTTCTGACCTGATTGTTCCAACTGACTATTCCCGGTTGACTGTTTCTGACTGACGGTTCCTGGCTGACTGGTCCTAACTATTCCTGGTTGACTGTTTCTGACTGACAGTTCCTGGCTGACTGGTCCTAACTATTCCTAGTTGACTGTTCCTGGCTAACTGGTCCTAACTATTCCTGGTTGACTGTTTCTGACTGACTGTTCCTGGCTGACTGGTCCCAAATATTCCTAGCTGACTATTCCTGACAGACTGTTGAGGACCTGAATACTCCTGATTTACTATTTCTGACTGACTGTTCCTGGCTGACTGTTCTCTAGTTCCTTCTTTAAGCATCCCCTCTAAACAACGCCACAAATGGTCCACTTTATCTTGAAATATATTTTGTGGTTATGTAAAGTTAAGACGGGATTGTTGTTGAATTGTTTGACAGAAACAAGAGCAATTTAAAAAGCTAATCGTGAACTGATTAGCTATGAGAATAAATACAGTATTTCATCTGTGTCAATTTCTTTATTTATTCGATTATAATGTGTTGCAATTTACTATTACAGATTACCTGCCAAGGCTGGCAGCGTCGGGACAAACACTTTCAAGCAACAGCTTTCTCACCGGTTAGGGGTAAGAGGGTAATTCATGGCGAGTGGCCCCTGTCAACCACCACATGTTCACTTGTGCCTTTAACAAAGGGCCATTACAGCGGTCGTGACTTAGGCCTACCCAAAGTAATGTCAATGTCCATGGTCTGTCAATTAGACTCATGGCAATCCTAAATGTTTTAAGCACAGCTATGCCCCCTTTAGAATTATAATTGCATACTTAACCTCCGACAAATGCACGACCCCTCACAAGATCCCAGGGAAATGAACCATTGGATTCCTGGTCAGCCGGGGTAATTGTGCGGCCGAAGGTCGTAGCGTTTGCGCTCTACAAGGAAAAATAATGGCGCTACATTTCACATGAGACATGCCCCTCCCCGCCACCCTCAATATCTGAATATCATTCCTATGGTGCTAGTACCTGAGCTTTCCCACGTTGGATGAGGTGCTTCTCTGCAGTAACGTCCAATCAGAACCAATTAATGGTCCGCCCTGTGTAGTCCATACCAGCTTTGTGCCGTCCAACATCTTGTGAGTGTAGGTGTTGTGTTTGTCTTATTCGTCTGGAGCTTTCTGAAAGACATCACATTACGGACATTTATTCACTGCCTTTATCTGAGTAACCAAACTCATAAGGCTTGATATTTTTTCCTCAGAATTATTTTGCAATGTTTGAGATTAAAATAAAACCTTGGCAACTCCAAGATTATTCCTCATCTGACGTTGTTGGATCAATTATAC
>OOFH01111879.1:0-10332 GCA_900323355.1 Merlangius merlangus
GTACACCTATTAATTCAGGCACACGCACACACACACACACACACACACACACACACACACACACACACACACACACACACACACACACACACACACACACACACACACACACACATGCCCAAACACATATTATATCTTGCACACAGAACCACGTGCGCACACACACACAGACACACACTGCCAAAAACAATGCCACAAACACAAACACACACCCCACCTTAACACAGAACTCCCTCAACTCCCATCGTTTGGGCCTCTGGTTCTGGACCATTTCCTCCAGCAGGGGGGGCTGCTGGGTCAGCACCGTAACCCCCATCAGACGGGCGTGCAGAGCCGTCAGCTGCCGCTCCAGCCGGTAGTCCGTCATGTACTGGAGGAATACCTCCTTCTCCCGCTGGGTGAACTCTGGCTCAGCTCGCACCTGCAAGACAGCATCGCCTGGTCAGCACATTCAAGAAACACTGGTTTTCTGGTCTGATGAGCAAGATGAAATACGCAGGGCTCAGACGATGGCGCATAAGGGACCTAAAAAACAACAAAGGGATACGTAATCCCAACTGAAAAGATTAACTTAATATACCAACACAGAGTATAATAGAACAGTGAAAGTGAGACCAAAATTCTAATTCCAACTGTACTTGAAATACAGCAACACTCTTGCTTTTTCCTTCATCTTCTCTACAGAACTGTAATTAACACTGTTATTTAGCTCAGTAGGCTAAATACAAACGAGTTTAGTTCTTAAGCACAATCTATTGATTCTATATTTATATATTTGGACATTTAACTTGTTTGTTTGGGGGGGCTTTACTGGGTTAAACCAGTTACTTCTATCTATCTATTTTTATAACTACCATTAAATCAGTAAAAACATAACAGTTTTGAGAACAATGGCCGTCCTTCAAGGGCAGCTTCACCTCTAATTTCTTCTCTGACTTTCAACAGCTCCCCTCTGCTTAACTCCTGTCCCTCTAGGGCCCCCTGGTGGCCCATCAGAGACCCCTAAAACAGAGTCCTACGGGTCGGGACCGAAAAGGGATCGCAGTACAATACAGTCGGAGGTGTGCACCACAACCTGACAATGCATAGACAATCTCATAGTGGAATAGAATAGGTAATCCTAAAATCAATAAATCATTTTAGGATCAATAAAAAACACCAAATAGTGTTTTGGTTCATGAGATGAAGCAGTCGAAAGACCCCTATCCCCTCCCGTTCGTCAGCAGGGTTCTCACCGCAGTCCCGAGCTGGTAGTACACCACCGCCAGGTCCCCCTCCAGTTCATGGACCTCCTTGTCAAGGAGGAGCCCTTGTTTCCCAGCACCCAGCTCCTGGTCGATGTAGTCCAGGTTCTTCCTGGATAGCTCTGCCTCCTCCTGTGTGGCCCCACCCCCCAGGTAAGAGCTGATCCCCTGGACCAACCCCCTGATCACCAGGATCAGAACCACAGTTAGAAACCCTCTGGAACGCTCTGCTAGTTAAGTCACTAATCTAACCTTACTCCACGTTACTTCCTGCTTTGTTTTGTGCTGCACCATTCTATATCTGCAAATTCAGATTATATCTCTCTTCTAACCATCCCGGGAAGGAGGGATCCCTCTTCTATGTTGGTGTGGTCAAGGTGACCTCCCTCCAGGGTTTAGGGAGATTGTCTTTGTCCTTCAGAGCCCTGAGGTTTAGAGGGTGTTTTATCAATTGGGGCCAGGTGAGAGACCTTGGAGACTGGAACCGTGACCGTGGGCTATACAAATAAAACTGACTTGACTTGACAGGAGGCTGACCTAGCCCAGGTCTATAGAGACATACTGACTTACATAATCATCCGTCTATGTGTTTATGCCTCGATGAACTGTGAGCATCTAACTCTCGTCACCTCTTTGACCTTCCATCTGCCACATATACACGTTCTTAAGTTCAGATTTGTAAGTATGTCGCCAACGACATGTTCACCGTTCATTCTCTCCCACTGTAAGAATGTAGTTACTACCGCAGTAGCCTATGTAAAAGTGTACAGAGAGGCTAAACTTTCAGGTCATGAATGAAGGTCAGAGAAATAAGCTCACCTCATCGTCTGCATGTAGCCCACCGGCTCCAAAACCTTTCCAAACATCGCCATGTCACGCTCTGTAACGAAGATGACAACATTTCGTTATGAGTTCAAGTTCAATTGTATTGTGACGTGTTTTAAAGACGCCATCAGATACTTTGGCCTCTCGCTGCCTTAACACAAAGGACACATCAGCCACAGAAAAAGACAAAGACACTACAGATCTACATGGACTATGTACACAATGCACTCACATGTATACATTTAATACACAATATATACGCATTTGTTTGTGACAGCTGTTCAGCAACCAGAATGCCTGTGGAAAGAACTATTACTGAGTCGGAGGGTGGTTGATTTGATGCTCCATTTGAAGTAATGCTATAAATTACATGAACTGTACAAACTAAAGTATGTATGATAAGTTTGATTGTGTGTGTCTTACCTCAGTGGCTTTCTCTGCAGGTGTACAATGACCTTCCTGATTCCTCACTATTTATACTCTCTCCTGATTAACCACAACCTGATAACATGTTCCTTCAACTCCTCCTGCTTGAGGAGCATTCATCTACAAAAGATGGACATTAAGGGGGAGAGAAATCACAATCAGAAAGATATTTATGTAAGGTTATCTGCTTTAATCTGCTCTAGTCATGAAGTTGTAACTCTTTTGGTATTGTTTTACAGGGGTGATATGAATCCCAGGTTATCCCAGCAGGTGGCGGTATTTTCCTTTTAGTTGAATGTTGTCCGAATCGAAATTAAGAACAAGAAGACTCCTATTACTCCGATTCTCTAGGGGGCGATATACACTTCGCACTGTGTTTTCGACCACCGCGAAAACGATTCGAAAAAGTCCCTGTTTTGTATTTCTAGTGGCGCGTAAAATCAGGACAGGATTCTGTTTAGACAGTAGACTGTAGTTTTGAGAATAAAGTGTTGAGAATATGGACCCAACTTCGCAGTTCTTCTCCAAGTTGCGGCGCCTCGCCGTCACCCTGGAGACCGAGACGGAGAGCCTACAGAGCGCCTACAAGACCCGCGATGAGCACGGTGAGTATGTCTATGACCTATGTCTTATGTTGTTGAGAACCTCAGTGTTTCATCATGGGCAACACAAGTAAAGTCAAATACATGGACAAGACTTGCATAGTCTCGTAGCTTGATAAGAATTCGTGACGGAACATCAATATGTATTTATTTTATTTATCTGTCAGATGAGTCTATGACTGAAAGAGGGATGGGAGCCTATCACACTCTTTGCACCGAGTTGGCTGACCTCAAGGTAAGATTCACTGATTAGGCACATTACTTTAATATAACACTGCGGGAAATGTTAAAATATATCGTATAGTTATTTATGAATATATTATAATTTAAGAAGTATCAATGCCGTATAAATGTAAACAAGATACAAATTTGAGATTTGTGAACCAGGGAGAGATCCGTGTCCGGCTGGAGCAGCAGCTAACCCGGGAGGAGGAGCTGAAGAGATACTTGGCGGCATGCGGTGTGATGCAGCGACGGATCTCTAACGATATCAACACGCTGAAGGAACACTATGAGGCATATGGCTACCAAGCCCCAGCTAAAACACACACGCGTAAGAAACTAGAATATTTTCATAGATGTTCCTTTCATCTCTCTGCCTGTCTCTCTCACTTTCTCTTCTCTCTGCTCACCAAACAATATTTCCCTTCAGTGATGAAAAAAGTTTTATCTCATCTATCGGAGCAACCAAAATTGCAAGAGGCCCAAAGATCAGCTGGAGAGTTCCACAATAAACAAACCCCCCTTTATATGTTCTTCTCCCCCAAAGAGGTAAAAGGTCACCTCCCAGAGTCCGCCGACGTCGGGGTGGAAGAGGGGTCTGCGTCTGTAAAGGAGGAGGAGGAGGATGGAGCCACAGAGAGGAAGGACCCACAGCTTCCCTCCACCCCTCAGTCATACCAGCCCCCCATCAGTGACGCGCTGCGCACACCAAAGCTGGCCGACTTCGGCCTGTCGGAGCTGGTCCTGAAAGACATGCTCAGCTTGGCTCACAGGGAGGAGCCGGATGCTAACCCTCTTCACTCCAAGTCTGGGTAAAACATTCTTACTACATTAACCCCGCTACTAATGTCCATTACTAATGAATACCGTCCGTCTAAACCAGCATAGAAAACAATGTAAGGGCCCCTCTGAAAAATAGTTTTTTTGCATCATGGTGAGCAGCAGAATAATCTCAAATTGTTAGTTAATGGACAAGTGCTCAACACAGACTGCTATCCCGACAATCAGACATATTTCAACATTAAGCAGTAAAACCGTGAACCGGGATCATTTTGGCTGATCATGGCTCTAATTTCTCCCATCGTCCCAACCCACAGGTGTCCTAAATCTCTGCAAATGCCAGTGCTGAGTTTCCCACCGCTGCAGTCTTCTCTGGCCATGCCCCACCCCCCCACCTTGCTGACGACGCCCAAGTGTTGGTCGCGCACAGAGAAAGAGGTGCTCCCCACGCCACAGATGAAGGACTTTGGCATCTCTGAGCGCATGCTACACCCCGACGGTGACCCCTCCGAGATGCGCACGCCACAGCTGTCGGACTTCGGCCTGTCGGTTGCGGACCTTCAGCGCTATGGCCCTATGGGGTAGGGCGTGGAACTGAATATAGAACTCAGCCTTCATCACGTTTGAGATGAGACGCCTCTCGTTCGCAGAGCTGCCTGCCTTCATGCTTCCACATCACATTAACGTGTACACAAGAGGGCAGTATAGTGCTTCCGAGCCCGAATGACCCCAAACGCACCAGAGGGCAAATCTAGAACACCATGCAATGTGACCTCATGTAGTGACGTTTTTTTTTTTTAAATCTTTGTAGATTGAAGTATTGGAACCGAATTTATGTTATTCCACATTTAAATAAAAGCAGGATGTATGAAGTTTGGCTGGGATAATTGTGGACAGAATTTCCCACATCCTCCATTCCCACAGGTTTCATGAGGCCCTGCCTATGCCGGCACTGAGTTTCATGCCACCGCAGTCGTCTCTCGCCCCGCCCCTCTCCCCCGGCGTGCCGCTGACGCCCAGGCGTGAGCTGCACATGGAGGAGGAGGAGGAGGAGGAGGAGGAGGAGGAGCTACGCACTGCACAGATGAAGGACTTTGGCCTTGTGGAGCACACGCTGTGCCTCAACAACGACTTCACCATGGACCTCCACCGGATGGCCACAAGGTGAGACTGGGACAGGGTGCACGTGACAGGGGGAGGGTGCACGTGACGATGAGAGGATGCCCTTGACGATGAGAGGATGCCCTTGACGTTGAGAGGGTGCACATGATGTGTAGAGAGCCGGGGAAAGTGGCCCGCATGTAGAGATGTGTGATTGATTGTGCATGTGATGAAGAGGTCATTGAGTGAGTGCATGTTATCTGGAAAGGGTCCATGTGATGTGGAAAGGCTGGGAGAGGCTGATGTATAGACTGCACATGATGTATAGAGTGTGCATGTGATGTAGAGCGGTTGGGAGAGTGCATGTGATTCAAAGAGCTACTTGCTGTTCGTCCCTGCTTAACTCCTGCTTTTATTACATTTCGGCCCAGATCACCAAAACAAAAGCAGCCCCAGATGGTGAACCTCCCACCTGAGATGCCCAAAATGGAGTCTGTGTTCGGCAACGCTCTGATCAAGGTATGGACCCAGACAGCCCTGGTACAGGAACAAACACGCCTGGTCCTGGACCAGCTAGACCCAACCCAGAACCAGATAGCTACAGGGACAGGGCTGGACAGGGAGTGGCCGTGCGGACAACCAATGAGAGTCTTGCCTTCGGTTTCTTAAAGGCGCAGCGCGGTTTAACATGCTCTATATATCAGACGTTCAGGACCCAAAGCGGCATTGTGCGTCTGCACGAAAGAGTGCTGAGAAGAGGGACATTGTGTGCTGCTCTGTGATAATAAAGGACCGCACCGGTTTAAACAGCACCCCCTGTCTGCCCTGTAGAGAGGGGCCTGTGAGTCTGGGGACCCCAGCAGCCTGGATGTGGACGGCCCCACCCAGGAGTTCAACCTGCGGACCCCCCGTGTCAGGCTGGACTACCACGATCTCTCCATCCCTGAGATGCCTGAGCTCAGCTCCATCACCCAGGACATCTGTAAAGTAAGTCAACCAGCAAATATACCCATGTATACTTTATCATATATTTATATTATCCTAAGTGAATATATATATACGCGTATAGATATGCTGTGTCTATTGTTTTATTTGTGAACACAGACCAATGTATATGTTCCTACTCAATGTAACGCCATTCTTAAAGGGTAATTCCAGTGTAAAATGGATTTGGGATATGTTTTGTATGATAACGAGTTGAAACGTTCGTTTTGGAGCACAATAACCGCATATAGACGCTTTCTTCAGTTGGCTGTTTTTAGCTGATTCTATCAAAACGCTATAAACTTGGAACGATGGGGGCACTGGTTATGGTAAAAACTAAAACCCTATTTTTAACCACTTAAAAGGCTAAAAGTAGCCCGACACTTCTTGGGTAGTATAATAAGGGTCTTAAAATATAAAACGAGGCATTGAGAACTTTGTAAGTGTACAGATTGTTTATTAAAAAGGACATTTTATACACACAATACCATCAGTAGATCTTCCGTCGACGCCATTTTGTTTTTAAGACTCGATAGGTAGATTGACGAACACAGAGATTGTGACATCCGTCAGCAACACGCAAGCTCTGTGTTCGCCAATCTACAGTGCCCCCTTCGTTCCAAGTTTATAGCATTTTGATAGAATTGGCTAAAAACAGCCAACTGAAGAAAGCGTCTGTATGAGGTTTTTGTGCTCCAAAACAAACGTTTCAACTCGTTATCATACAAAACATATCCCAAATCCATTTTACACCGGTATTACCCTTTAATACTGCTGAATGGGACAGTTTTACTCCCACCATGGCTAGATCTGATACTACTAAATGGAGCAGTATAACTTATATTTCTACTGCTTATTTTAAACCAATGTATGACATAAAGATGATTATATTATGAATGTAACCACTAATGTATACGCAGTTTTCTCACAGGTGGCTTTTAAATAACGACGTGTGAGCACGAACGCACATGACCAAAGAACACTTGTTCAAACCAGATCAACTGAACTATAGGTGTAACAAAGAAAAGCCCTCGGACATGGTGGGGCAGTCTCATGTTATCCACAAGATGCCTGCCATGCTAACCTAGCCGGTTTGTTTGCTAGCTGCTGTCACGCGCTGAGCTAAAGGAGAAGAACACCGCCGTCATCGTGCCGACTCCCAGAGGGCTGGGGAAAGAAAACGGGTAGATATATGACCCCATGACACCTGATATTGGGATAAACAAATTACTTTGGGATTAGTAATGAATGTGAACAATCCATTCCCCTTTCAGAGCTGTGTTGCTCGCCCCTGTGGGCGACTCTGAGTTCCGTCTTCTCCCTAAATACCTGAGACAGATGTCCCTCAGGAGCCTCAATGACTTCCTCCACAAGATCAACACAGCAGCCGCTGCCAAGCACCAACAAGGTACATCACATCACTCTCCACTGGTTAGAAGCAACCTTCATTTTAGGGCTGGACTAATCATTGTGCGGTGCGGTACCTTCAGGATTTAATTTGTAAGAGCATTGAGTCATTTGGCTGACGCTTTTATCAAAAGCGACTGAGAAGTTGCCCCCTTTTTTATTTAAATTCCGATCTTCTTGACTTTCTATATTCAAACCAAATTCTGTAAAATATCTTATTCACGTCGTACTGTGTTTGTGTGCCCTCTACAGGCGAAGCGCTGCAGTTCCAGATCGAGGAACTGAAGAGCTTTACAGGGGTGGGCGCCATGGCTCCAACCTACCTCCTGTGCCTGGAGGAGCTTCAGAGGCTAAAGCATGTACAGAGAGTGGGCAAAAGCTCAGTGTACAAGCTCCTCCCCAAGCATTGAGACCTCACACCATGGGAGAAGAGATATTTTCTTACATTAGCCAAAAGTTTGCTGAATCACAAACATTAAAAGTAAATTAAAAAATCTGAAAAATAGACCTATGAGTAAAGCAATATGCCTAGTGCCATGCAAATAGCTTACTGAACTTATGTATTTTATTTAGTCTTGGTATAATAAATGATCTATAATGGGAAGAAACTGTCTGTTACTCCATTCTGTTGGATGCTCTATTAAGCAGGATGTCAAGTTGAAACCGTGCCAAGTAGGCCTATATGGCTATAAAGGCCACTTTAAAAACACAGATATAGCAGCACATCAGGTTCATGGTGTCTTCAGCAGAGATGCTGAACCTGATCTAATAGTAAAACTTTAAGAAGAAAAAATGTTCCTGATGTTTAACTGATTTCGGTCTGACATTTGGCACAAAGTGAAGATATACGGTGTCATAACACAAATCAGATTTAACGCCATTCGGTTTCCACTCACATTTCGTAATCAATGATTACAAATGTTTGCTTATTTTTTATCCATAATGATTAAGGGTACAATCTATGTGATTTAATAAGCCCATTTATTAATCTGTTTGCTGTAGTTTTTTTTTTTTTAAGTACAATAAAATTATATTGACACATCGAGATAATACCTTCAGACAAATGTGACCTTTATCTCAAATGCATCTGTTGCAAACTTAGTACACTATGAATAAGGCGACACAGCGAGCAGACCCCTTGCCGAACAAATTAAAGTAGATCTACATATATGTAATCTTCTCAAACCTTAGCCACACAGTGTGTGTCAATCACGTGTGTTGTATTACTCTACATTTTATAAGTCAGGAGCTACTAGTGATAACTTGCATGTGAATGATATTCTTGTAAGTTTGAAAACCAAAACCATTCGCTCAGAGTTGGACACACTACTTTCTCACCAGGAGGTGGTTCAAGCCATTAAAAACATGCACAATGTCAGGTCAATAAAACTAGATGGAAATTGTTGGCCCAACCACTCAAGTATCCCTAGAGCAACAACGACCCAAGCTTAAATCTGTCCCCCCAAAACCGTGCCTCTAATCTCAAATGTTTAACCACTGACAAGGTCAAATCAACTGGGACAAGAAATTGGAAATTGAGTTGACATCTAAGTTGATATCTAATCCTTTTTAGATGTAATCTCTTGAATAGCATACGCTATTCAAGAGTAAATCAGTTATACCCATTTATGATAACATGGGACAGACTTACAAACTCCAGCAAACCCGACATGCTTTGGTCTTTCCAATCTCGGCAAGATTTCTTCATTTTCTATCAGGCATTTTAGGGCTGGCATGCTATATTTGGAATACCGTGAACTATGGTCCGTCTTGCAGGAGATTAAATATCTTTGCATTCTCTTCCCTTACAGTGCAGCAGTGAGTATTATGAGCATTTCCTACAGACGCAGCATAGCGGACTTGATGTTCTTTACCAAACCGGAACAGATCAAATTCCCTGTTGGCGGATCAGTACATAAATGTTGTACCCTTCGATAACCCCTTTTATCATACATTTAACATCAGATTAAAATAGGCTGATAAATCCTAAACTTTATTTTTAGTTTTGTAATAACCATTTTTTCTTCTCAGCAAATCAAGTTACAACATTGGAACAATAACCAGCAGTTATCAGCAACTACAGTTTGTATTTGAGCGGAACCCACCAGGAAAAAAATTCTCGATGCAAAATGTAGAAATGACATCTGCTAACATACAGTTGCAAGAAAAAGTATGTGAACCCTTTGGGATTACTTGGATTTCTGCATAAATTGGGCATAAAATGTGTTCTGATCTTCATCTTAGTCACAACAATAGACAAACAGTCTAATACTTCACAAAAAAATATGTTTTCATTTTTTTATTGAACACATGTAAACATTCACAATGCAGGGTGGAAAAAGTATGTGAACCCCTAGGCTAATGACTTCTCCAAGAGGTAATTGGAGCCAGGAGTCAGCCAACCTTGAGTCCAATCAATGTGATGAGATTACAGGTGTTGGTTAAAGCTGCCCTGCCCTAAAACACACCAGTTTTGAGTTAGCTGTTCTCAAGAAGCATTGCCTGATGTGAACCATGCCTCGCACAAAAGAGCTCTCAGAACACCTACGATCAAGAATTGTTGACTTACATGAAGCTGGAAAGGGTTACAAAAGTATCCCTAAAAGCCTTGATGTTCATGTGTCTACGGTAAGACAGATTGTCTACAAATGGAGAAAGTTCAGCACTGTTGCTGCTCTCCCTAGGCGTGGTCGTCCTGTAAAGATGACCGCAAGAGCACAGCGCAGAATGCTAAATGAGGT
>OOFH01111908.1:6891-22676 GCA_900323355.1 Merlangius merlangus
GCATCCACCGACCACGCATCCACCCGTATATTCCTCACGGTCTGCGTCGATGTAACTCACTCCTGGCTCCTCCTCCGCTTTGATCAGATGCGCCGTCCGTGTGCGGCTTCTCCTGCGAGGACATCTCTGGGATGTTCAAGGAGCTCAAGGGCCTCGGTGTGGTCGTCAAGCAGCTGGCCAAGACCCTGCACAAAGTGGTGAGTGTCCGGCGGACGCCCGTCGGGTCGTGCCTCCTGTACTCTGTCATCCTTCCCCCGTCTGTTGCTTGTGTGTCTTTGTCTCCCCCTGCCCCTTGCGCATTGCATTCCTAAAGCGTAGCCACTTGTCACTGCAACGGCGGGCCAGGGCCAAGTCCCTAATGAGACCCATGTTGAATGCACAAAATGTTCTCTCCCGCCTGCCTGACTAGAGTCAAGAAATGTCTTAATCGCTGTGTGTGTGTGTGTGTGTGTGTGTGTGTGTGTGTGTGTGTCGGGCGTGGGTTTTGTTCCTATTGGCAACAGTGGCAATGCAAATGTTATCCGTTGTTCCCTAAACACCCTCTCTTGCTGTGTGTGTGTCCCTCCCTGTCTTTTTCTCTCTCTCTCTCTCTCTCTCTCTCTCTCTCTCTCTCTTTTTCTCGCTCCCCCCCCCAGGTCGATGACAATATGATGATCATGGATCAGATCAAGACCCAGGATGGAGTGTGCGTGCACAACGGCATTGTGCACAGGAACCAGGACGAGTGGACCATGGACGGATGCACAACGTGCACCTGCCAGGTAAGAAACCAGTCAAACACACCTCCCTACCTGCTGTGGAGAGGGGATAATAGAGCCTGGTCCATTAGAGTTCCAGCCTCTAATTATACTTAGATAATGTTATTCCTTCACTTAGAGCTGTGTGGTGAGACATGCTAATCTATTGTGTAATAAAGTGTTGGGTGGAAAGTTTTAGTGGTGTTTAACACACACAGCTGGATGAGTTTCCCTGAAACATAGCAATTAGCCTTGGCACAGATCCACCTCACTTTTTATGTCCTTTCTGTGTGCTTCGGGGCAGCGAGCCAGCAGGCCATTATCCTCGTACTGATCTGATTCTTCCTCTGTGCAGAACTCGGCCACCATTTGTCTTGAGATCACGTGCCCCATTATCCCGTGCACCAACGCCACCGTGCCCAAGGGAGAGTGCTGCCCGCGCTGCGGAACCGGTAAGAACCAGCTCGTCTCTCTGCTCGAGGAGAGCATAGGCGCTGAAGTCTTGGCCCGTTTTTTCAAAGGATAAGAACGATATGATAATAACAGTAAGGATCAAGTGATGACAATGATTATCACAATAATAATGACACTGTGAATAACTATGATAAAACAAATGCTAATAACAGCAATGATCGAGTCACAACGACTATCATGATGATAATGACGATGTAATAATAATACTAATAACGGTAATAGAAACTATATTATATTAATAATGACCACAATTCAAACTCATCTTAATTCCTAATAATTGATGTGTTCGGCCTCAGACCCCTTGGCAGAGGACGGCTGGTCCCCGTGGTCCGAGTGGACCCACTGCTCGGTGACGTGCGGCCGGGGCATCCAGCAGCGCGGACGCTCCTGCGACCGCATCAACAACAATTGCCAGGGCACCTCGGTGCAGACCCGGGACTGCTACCTGGAGGAGTGCGACAAGCGCTGTGAGTCCCTCGCCTTTTCCCTCACCGCTCTTCAACGCCAAATTCCATTCAGTCTGTTTTGATCCTCATCAACGCTGCCGACAGAGCCGGAGTTTGCGTTCTACGGCGTGTTAACCATTGTGACGCTTGCGTTGTTTGTTCACAGTCAAACAGGACGGTGGTTGGAGCCACTGGTCTCCTTGGTCCTCCTGCTCCGTGTCCTGTGGCGAGGGCCTAATCACGCGCATCCGCCTGTGCAACTCCCCCACGCCCCAGATGGGTGGCAAAGAGTGTGAAGGAGAAGGACGTGCCACCGAGCTTTGCAAGCAGTCTCCTTGTCCTAGTAAGTCGTGCTGCGGTGTAGTAACGGCAGAGTGAATGAATATCTGTGAGGTCGCTTTCTATCGCAGAATGAGGCAACACAACGATTGAGCCCTTAACTCCGTTATGAAAGACCTTGCATTTGCAGCATTATGAATGTTATGAACTGGGAGTCAGTGATGACACCTCAGGGATCTTTGGGATCAATTACTGCTTATCGCCAAAGCTGTCAGCAAAGGAAAAAAAACAGAATCTTTGGGATTTCCCCTGCTAAGTTTTAGAGTCCAAGACAAAAGGCTGATGATGGTGTTTCCTCTTCTTCTAGTCCATGGTGGATGGGGACCCTGGTCTCTCTGGGACACCTGCTCCTGGACGTGTGGTGGTGGGATCCATATGCGCAAACGTCTCTGCACGGACCCTGCACCAAAATATGGAGGAAACCATTGTGTGGGTGGTGGCGCCATGTCTCAAGTGTGCAACAAGCAGGAGTGTCCTATCGGTAAGCAACCTGAATTATTATCAGAACATAAGTAAAAGGTGCAATTCTTGTACTAGCATCTAAAACAACCTGTTGTGTCTGCCCCGGCGTGTAGATGGTTGCCTCTCCAGTCCTTGCTTTGCTGGAGCTAAGTGCACCAGTTTCCCCGATGGCACCTTCAAGTGTGGCCGGTGTCCAGTTGGCTACAGGGGAAATGGCGTCAACTGCAAGGACATCGACGAGTGTAAAGAGGTCTCCGACGCCTGTCACACACACAACGGGGTGCATCGCTGTGAAAACACAGTGCCTGGCTACAACTGTTTGCCCTGCCCCGCCCGGTACTCGGGACCCCAGCCATTCGGGAGGGGGGTCGAGCAAGCCACCGCCAAGAAACAGGTGTGAGCTTTTACTGGTTTTCATGTTCGAGTCCATTTCGTGAGGTATTAATGTCGGTAGGACCGGGATTCTAAAACCCTCCATTTTTACTTCAGGTCTGCAAGCCTCGTAATCCTTGCCAGGACGGGAGCCACGACTGCAATAAAAACGCCAACTGCGTCTACCTGGGCGTCTTCTCTGATGCCATGTTCCGCTGCGAGTGCAAGCCAGGATATGCTGGCAATGGCTACATCTGTGGAGAAGACACTGACTTGGATGGATGGCCCAACACAGAGCTGTTGTGTGTGGAGAACGCTACATACCACTGCAAGAAGGTAAGCAAAGTGATACGGAGAAAAAAACAGAAATGGATACACCATCATTTCCCCAATGTTTTGCTGTGGGGATGCCCTCTTCATACCAGTTTTGTTTTGGTTCTCTTATAGGATAATTGTCCGAGCCTGCCCAACTCTGGTCAGGAAGATCATGACAAAGATGGTCTGGGGGATGAGTGTGACCATGATGATGACAACGATGGAATCTCTGATGATAGGGTGAGGCGTGACACTGTTTTGTTTTTTTCTTTAGTCTCTTGTTTTCCTCAGGGACCAGACATAGCAATCAGCAGTAGCCTCTTTCAACCTCTTCCCTTTGGGTGGTAGAAATCGAATCCTGTGTTTCCATGGGGACTTCCAGCAGAAACACTTTGTGGAAAGCCAGTAGCACGTAAATACTATAATATCATATGGCCTAGGCTTAGGACAAAAGGGCCTGCACACCATAATTCTACGTGTGGATTGGAAAAGTTAGACAAGAAAATGGTCTATAATGTCGTGGTGAGAAAACCCTAGGTTTCTCAAATTGGAATATCACATTGCAGCGAAAAGACAGCGTTCATGTTCCAAACCAGCCTCATTGAAATGTTTATTTTTTCATCTGGTCCCATTTAATTTCACAACTGCGTGTTAGGCTAATGGATTTTAAACAAAATGTTTTTTGTCGAATTCAGGATAACTGCCCCAAAGTGTACAACCCTGCCCAGTACGACGCTGACAGAGATGACATTGGCGATCGCTGTGACAACTGTGTTTTCGAAGCAAACACGGATCAAACCGACACCGACAGCAACGGCGAGGGGGACGCTTGCGCCATTGACATCGACGGTGACGGTAAGAGGCCTCTTAAGGTTTTGTGAAGTCCTCCTGTGCTTCTGGTGAGCTATTGTAAGCTAATGCGGGCAAATCGTGTCCTCTCCCCAGGCATTCTGAACGAGAAGGACAACTGTCAGTACGTCTACAATGTGGACCAGAGGGATTCCGACGGGGATGGAGTTGGAGACCACTGTGACAACTGCCCTCTTGAGCACAACCCTGACCAGGTAATGACATGTATCCTCTTTCCCCTCGCACTCTCTCCAGGATAAGCTGCACCTGAGGGTTGATACTTAAGCGCTCACTGTGCAGACGCCCTATCCTTCCGGACAAAGGACGAAGGTTGTTCTTTGGAATAGGGTTCTACTCCGATGAAAGAGAGGAATGTGGAAAATTTTGAATTAGACCAAAAGGGAAGGACATTGGATTGTTGTCTTCACAGATAAAAAATACCAAAAGATCATATCAAAAGAAAATTTGTAGCATTGAACAAAAGTTCATATTGACTTCACCTACTTTGTATTTAAGAAAGAAAAGGATTTTCTATTGGAAGGATTTGTATTAAAGGAATTCCCTTCTCCTACAGATTGACTCAGACTCTGACCTCGTGGGGGACAAGTGCGACAGCAACCAGGACATCGACGAGGACGGTCACCAAAACAACCTGGACAACTGTCCATACATCCCCAACGCAAACCAGGCCGACCACGACAAGGACGGCAAGGGCGACGCCTGTGACCACGACGACGACAACGATGGCGTCCCCGACGAGAAAGACAACTGTCGTCTGGCGCCCAACCCTGACCAGCTAGACTCTGATGGTGAGTCACCTCTCCGCTGCCACGGCGGTCCACTGGGCGTCCGCTACACCGGAGACATATTCTCGTGGCTAACTCGGGCAGACTCTTTGTATTCATCACACTTAGGCTTACATAACCGCTCTGTGACAAATCCTTTCCTTCTCCTCTTCCGCTATGTTTTCATATTCGCTGGTTGTACTCCAATTCAAAAGCATGTGTTTTGATTTCTCTCCTCCAGGGGATGGCCGAGGGGATGTTTGCAAAGATGACTTTGACCAGGACAACGTGCTGGATATCTATGACGTCTGCCCAGAAAACTTTGCCATCAGCGAAACAGACTTCCGCAGGTTCCAGATGGTTCCTCTGGACCCAACAGGCACCTCTCAGATCGACCCCAACTGGGTGGTCCGTCATCAGGGCAAGGAGCTGGTGCAGACCGTCAACTGCGATCCTGGCATCGCTGTCGGTATGTAGAACATATTGCACTTACACACGATAATTAATTGCCATTGTACGGGTCGAGTATGCACAGGGTATCTGTCAGGGCGCTTCGCAGCTGTTGGCTATCAACACTAAACTGGCCTTCATCCCCGTCCAGGTTATGATGAGTTCAATGCGGTGGACTTCAGCGGAACATTCTTCATCAACACGGACAGAGACGATGACTACGCCGGCTTCGTTTTTGGCTACCAGTCCAGCTCGCGCTTCTACACCGTGATGTGGAAGCAGATCACACAGACCTACTGGTCCACCACGCCCACCAGAGCCCAGGGCTACTCTGGCCTGTCAATCAAAGTGGTTAACTCCACTACAGGGCCTGGCGAACATCTGAGGAATGCTCTCTGGCACACGGGAGACACGGCCGGACAGGTGGGTTTTCCATTCACCCCGTCTATAAAATACTCCACATCAATGAGATACGGGCATTAGGAGACTTTTATTGCATAGGTGGGCGTTCATCAAGTTGACGCGTTGACTGTAATTCTTCTAGGTGCGTACTCTGTGGCACGACCCCAAGAACATTGGCTGGAAGGACTACACAGCCTACAGATGGCATTTGGTGCACAGACCCAAGAGTGGACTCATCAGGTAATGTCCCACGGCCCTTGCACTACGTATGAAAGCTCTTTCCAGAGATCCAGAGCACAGTAATCATTCAGTTCAAATGTATTAACATGTGACTTTTCATTACTCAGGGTGGTGATGTACGAAGGCAAGAGGATCATGGCGGATTCCGGAAACATCTACGACAAAACGTACGCCGGTGGACGCCTCGGCCTCTACGTCTTCTCCCAGGAGATGGTGTACTTCTCCGCCCTCAAATATGAGTGCAGAGGTAGGACCCACTTTAAAAACTCATGTTGGTCATGTGTTCAGCGCTCATGAAAAGGGATTTGAATGGTCGCTAGCACATTTGATTCTAACGCATGTCTTTTTTTGTACTACCAGATTCATAACTGAACCGGTCCTGATATGGATAGAACGGATCTGTCACCTGCCACTATGAGCTTTGAACTGTAAGCCCTGCGACGACCATTCTCCACAACGCCCGACCACGAGAACACACACAGTTTGCGGAATGGATAAGAAGATGTAGAAGGTATAACCAGCTTTCCATACATTCCCCTCGAGAGACTTCCGTGTCCCCACACCGTACACTCAAAAAACACGCGTTGGCCTCGGTCTGAGGTCCATCTTACCCTTCTCATTATAATTCTTGGATCTGCTTTCGAGGACCGACTAGATCCCGGTCCTCACTTGTGGTGTGTTTGCCGAGTATGGCCATCAAAGGGAAGACATTTTTTTTTATCATGTTTTTTTTTTTAAGCAATAATTTTGATCTGCTGTGGACTCAAAAAAGACTTATTTGAATATGAAGAATGCCCTAGGAGGATTTTGGTTAAGTTGGGAGCGATTCTCTCCCCTCGAAGGACCCGTGGAGGGGACCATGGACGAATAGACTGGACTGATACTATCAAAGAATGTGTGTGTGTGTGTGTGTGTGTGTGTTTATGTCTGTGTTTCTATGTGTGTGTGTGTTTGTGTGCGTGCATGTGCAGTTGGGAAACTGAGAGCATAGTAATGAAGACCACATTGCCAATGAATCATTATCTTCGATAATCAATGAGTCATTTTATCCTCATTGACCCAGAGTATTGCAGGCCTTCCAAATAGAGGCCTAAACCAAACGCTATGCACTGTCCCACGAGATTGACCCGTTGGCTCAGGAAACATCGTCAGAGGGACTAAGAAGAGAGGAGTACAATGACTAGGACAGCACAGGGCCTCAAAGCAAACGCGTATTGCTTTGAAAAAGGAATATTTTAGAATAATATGTGGAAATGATATCGTTGAGTTTTAAAAACAGTGTCAAGGGACGTAACTAGTCAAGTGCCAGTCTTTTGTGTGTGATGAATGGACTTAGTATTGCTTTAACTTCTTATTTATTTAGTTGCCAGAGATTGTTTGTACCATGGCTGCCATCAAAAAAAACTAAAGTCAGTGATCAATTAAAGAAAAACTGGAAAATACAATGCCATGGTATGTTATTGTAAGGCGTATGCCAGATGTTTTAATTGATAATTTTATTTCCAAATATTCTTATTCTGCACGGTAAGCACGATCGGTGTGCCTGAGCTTGTGTGTACATTTTTTTAGGAAACTGAAAGGAAAAGTACTGAAACAAAGTACAAATATTACCTCATCATTATTAAAGTTTGTATTGAGGCCACCATACGAGAATATCTTTTTCCAGCAGCAGAGTATACATTGGTTGACTTGTATTTTTTCCCCAAGACAGACTTAAGTACAATCATTTATATTCTGTATATAAGATATTTTTGTAGCAAAAAGAGGCCCGGTCAGCAGTGTAATAGATTCAAGAAATGTTCCCTTTACTATGTCGTGCGATATGTCCTGTGCATTTTTATAAATTATTATGTTCTATGTTAAGAGTTTATTTCATTTGTGTAGATAAATGCTATTTAAATAATTTATGCAGGAACGTTGCCATAATATGGTATCGGTCTTGTTTGTTTGCACACTGACACAAGGATGTCTTTGTTGTTTTTGGTTTTGTACTTTTTTTTAATACTAGGGAAACTTTTTCTATAAACATTTGTACCATAGTTTTTACCCACAAATTGTTGTTTATACTCCTACCAGTGATGTGTAATGTCATGGAACAATAAACACTTCAGGAAAAAAAGTATAAGTGTATTCAAGTTTCTTGGCTTTTATTTCATGCTGAACCATTAAGACTTAATAGCTAAAGTCTGAGAGGTAAAGCGCATTTCCTTTAGGTCTGAAACTTATAACACCTGAATGTAGCTAACTGGAATCCATTAGTTGGGTCTCATACAGTCCTGTGGAGAAAAGGGGAGAATCGTTAAGAAGTCCAAAGCCTGCACCAATAAACATGAAGTGTGGCCTACTAAAGCATCAATCCTTCTACGATCACACCTGAGTGCATCACCCACCCACCTTACCTTCCAGCTCCCGTCGATCACGTGACGAGCAGACGCAAGGATTGAGGAGCCCCCTTCACTTGAATGCAAACTCTGGAAGAGTGTCGCCTAGTCTGCGCTTTACACTACTATTGTATAAAGGAACCCGTGGAAAGACTTGAACAAGACACAGACACACATGCATGCTGTGGGAGGGGGGGTAGTCATAGCCCCCAAAGACATTCGTATCTCATTAAACAGCTCATAATTTTCCAAAGTAAAATAAAGATGGCCGATTTGGGTCTTTTACGAGCCAAGCCGTTTCGGGGCCCGATGCAGCCCTCACCGCTCCCCTCTGAGGAAACCCAGACAGACTCGGTTAACTGCAGGTCTCCTTACATTAGAAATGACCTCGTCACCATGGAAACGAGGTTAGTGGGCCATACATTAGCCTCAATGCATTTCCCTCGCAATAAATGTATACTACACACATGTGTTCCAGGATAAAGACAAAAGGTGGTCTGTGTGTGCGTTTCTTTGACATCCTTCATAACTCCCTGATGATCAATGAGCTATGTAGCCAAATGTTGGACACGCGGTTGTTATTACATTGCAGGCTAATTCTCTGGTTTTAGTGTCTATGTGTGTTCCTGTGAACCTGAGTTGAAAATCCTTACTTGGCCCCCTACTAGACATGGGAACATTGTGACAGAAAGTGGTCCCAATGAAAACTAGTTCATTGGGACCACAGATGCTACACAGCTACACTGCACTCTGCTCAGTTGTTTCTAAAAACTTGCTCATGCAGCACTTCTTGTTGTTCCTCCTCTGGTATTCATAATGAATGAGAGAGAGAGAGAGAGAGAGAGAGAGAGAGAGAGAGAGCAGGCCCGATAGGAATCCAAGAGAGAGAAAATAAATAAGCTTTGCTCACAGGTCAACCAGGTGCAGACGAGCCCATCGCACTGAGCACTCAAACCCCAAAATCTTCATCTTCCATCACTTTCTATTCTACCTGCTTGCTTACCAAAAAGGATGAGCGTGAGCTCTATTGCATCTCTAACAAATGTCTCTTACATCTCTAACAAACTATGAACAACTTTAATTCAACCCTGAATCTCATCACCTATAGGGGCAGGGATTTGGGGGCAGGCCTTGCGTAATAGGAGTTCAACCGAGCTTTGCTGTTTCTCCGAAAGAGAAAAAACCCATGGTCTCCCTCTCCGTCGATAGGTCTGTCAACACCCTGAACATAAGGCCTCACACACAGCGCTTGTGTTCCAGTGTGGTGTGCAGTACATGAGAGGAATGTCCTGTTCTCTCTTCAACTGCTGTGATGGGGACAACAATGTGGCTGTTCTCGTTCAAATAAGACATCCCTTATGAATTCACCGCCCTGAACGCATATAAAACAAAAAATAACTGTAGGAGCCAAAGCGGAACTCATTTATTTATAATAATAAGTTAGTTAAAAACAATTAATTATTGGTAATGATAATTGTATTATTATTTGCAAGGTTTATATGAGTTTAAAATGAATAATTTACTAATGTATAGATGATAAAATATTTAGATGTTTAAACCAAGGTTCAATATTTTGTTTTTCAGATTTTATAAATATGACGTCACTGTTTAGTATAAGGGTTGGACCTTACTTTGGTTAATTTGGGGTCAGATACTAGGAAGCAACACTGTTTTTTGACCCTGCGTTTGATATTATACGTTTTTGTTTTCTAATTAAACATTAGAAGAAAGTTATCTTGTCTTGTCACTCGCGTTACAAATGCTGTGTGGAATTTAACCACTAACCACTTGTATTTTTTCATGACTTGTGACAGTGTTACCCCTTATGTTTTATTAGACAACAATGATAAAAAAAACGACAGTACGTTTTATTCAACAACGAGCGCAAAAAAAGGACAGTGTTGCCCCTTATGTTTTTTATTCGACAACCACCAATAAAAAACGACAGTGTTACCCCTTATGTTTCTTTTCAGGACGACCGATAAAAAAAGAAGTGTTACCCCTCATGTTTTTTTCATGACATGCCATAAAAAGCGACAGTGTTACCCCTTATGTTTTATTTGACAACGACCGATAAAAAACGACAGGGTTACCCCTTACGTTTTATTCGACGACGAGCTACAAAAAACGACAGTGTTACCCCTTATGTCATTTTTCATGACGGCCGATAAAAAACGACAGTGCCCTTACGATTTATTAGACGAGCGCAAAAAAAAAAAAAAAATTTTTTTTACGTTTTATTCAACAACGAGCACAAAAAAACGACAGTTTTATTTGACAACGACAAATAAAAAAAAGACAGTGTTACCCCTTATGTTTTTATGCTGGTGACCGATAAAAAACCACACTGTCAAATGGTACTTCCGAACTAATCATAACATCGCTCTCTGTGGTACAGTGGATACAGCGCTTGCCTAAGCTATCTGAGGTTCTCAATTAAAGTCACACCGTGTTCGCTTAACTGTTTCTATTGAACAAACTTATTACTTTAGATACGTTTCATGTGTATTGTAATGTCAAGTATAACTTTAAAGGTTTTGTTATTCAGTGCCCTGGTGGTGCAGTGGTAAGAGAGTGGTTTAACACTCTGTTGACACATGTTCGAGTCCACATAAACACACAGCCACAGGAGATGGAGGTCGTCACTCATCAACCTATTCATCTTTATTTCTTCTTCAAATTGTAAGTATAACTTCCGAAGTAATTAATTTCTTTGTCCTGGTGGTGGAGTGGTATAAATTTGGGTGATAGATTAACACTCTGTAGACTCGGGTTTGAGTCCAGCCACCAGTAACAGTGCTCCTCAAACATCAGAAGAACCCAACTGCCACCTCCTTCAAAGGTTTCACCTTCTTGTTGGCTCGGATAAAAAGCGACAGTGTTGCCCCTTATGTTTTATTAGACAACAAAGATAAAAAATGACAGTTCTACCCCTTATGTTTTATTTGACAACGACCAATAAAAAACGACAGGGTTACCCCTTACTTTTCATTCGACGACGAGCTACAAAAAACGACAGTGTTACCCCTTATGTTTTTTTTCAGGACGACCGATAAAAAAAGACGGTGTTACCCCTTATGCTTTTTTCATGACATGCCATAAAAAGCGACAGTGTTACCCCTTACGTTTTATTAGACAACGAGCGCAAAAAAACAATAGTTGTTATTTTTTACGTTTTATTCAACAACGAGCGCAAAAAAACGACAGTGTTACCCCTTATGTTTTTATGTTGGTGACCGATAAAAAACGACAGTGTCAAATGGTACTTCCGAACAAATCATAACATCGGGCTCTGTGGTACAGTTGTTACAGAGCTGGCCTAAGGTATATGAGGTTCTCAATTAAAGTCCCACCGTGTTCACTTAACTGTTTCTATTGAATGAACTTGTTACTTTAGATACGTTTCATTTGTATTGTAATGTCAAGTATAAATTCAAAGGATTTGTTAATCAGTGCCCTGTTGGTGCAGTGGTAAGAGAGCGGTTTAACACTCCGTTGACCCATGTTCGAGTCCACATAAACACACAGCCATAAGCGATGGAGTTGGTCACTCATCGACATATTCAGCTTTATTTCTTCTTCAAATTGTAAGGTCAAGTATAACTTCTGAACTACTTAATTTCTGTGTCCTGGTGGTGGAGTGGAATAATTTAGGGTGATAGATTAACACTCTGTAGACTCGGGTTTGAGTCCCCATTCACTCACCTACCAGTAACAGTGCTCCTCAATCATCAGCAGAACCCAACTGTCACCCCATTCGAAGGTTTCACATACTTGTTGGCTCGGATAAAAAGCGCCAGTGTTGCCCCTTATGTTTTATTAGACAACGACGATAAAAAATGACAGTGCTACCCCTTATTTTTTATTTGACAACGACCAATAAAAAACGACAGTGTTACCCCTTATGTTTTTTTTCAGGACGACCGATAAAAAAGGACGGTGTTACCCCTTATGTTTTTTTCATGACATGCCATAAAAAGTGACAGTGTTACCCCTTAAGTTTTATTTGACAACTACCGAAAAAAAAACGACAGGGTTACCCCTTACGTTTTATTCGACGACGAGCAACAAAAAACAACAGTGTTACCCCCTATTTCTTTTTTCATGACGACCGATAAAAAGCGACAATGTTACCCTTTATGTATTTTTTCATGACGTGTGATAAAAAGCGACAGTGTTACCCCTTATGTTTTATTTGACAACGACCAATAAAAAACGACAGTGTTACCCCTTATGTTTTTATGCTGGTGACCGATAAAAAACGACAGTGTCAAATGGTACTTCCGAACTAATCATAACATCGGACTCTGTGGTACAGTGGATACAGTGCTGGCCTAAGGTATCTGAGGTTCTCAATTAAAGTCCCACCGTGTTCACTTAACTGTTACTATTGAATTAACTTATTACTTTAGATACGTTTCATGTGTATTGTAATGTCAAGTATAACTTCAAAGTTTTTGTTATTTATTGCCCTGTTGGTGCAGTGGTAAGAGAGTGGTTTAACACTCCGTTGACGCAGGTGTGAGTCCATATAAACACACAGCCACAGGCAATGGAGGTTGTCACTCTTTAACATATTCAGCTTTATTTCTTCTTCAAATTATAAGGTCAAGTATAACTTCCGAAGTAATTAATTTCTGTATGTCACCCCCTTCAAAGGTTTCACCTTCATGTTGGCTCGGATAAAAAGCGACAGTGTTGTGTTATGTTTTATTAGACAACGACGATAAAAAATGACAGTGCTACCCCTATGTTTTATTTGACAACAACCAATAAAAAACGACAGTGTATGTTTTTTTCAGGACGACCGATAAAAAAAGACGGTGTAACCCCTTGTTTATTTCATGAAATGCCATAAAAAGTGACAGTGTTACCCCTTATGTTTTATTTGACAACGAGTGTAAAAAAACGACAGTGTTACCCCTTATGTTTTATTCGACGACGACCAATAAAAAACAACAGTGTTACCCCTTATGTCTTTTTTCATGACGACCGATAAAAAACGACAGTGTTACCCCTTATGTTTTTATGCTGGTGACCGATAAAAAACGACAGTACCAAATGGTACTTCCGAACTAATCATTACATCGGAGTCTGTGGTACAGTGGATACAGCGCTGGCCTAAGGTATCTGAGGTTCTCAATTAAAGTCCCACCGTGTTCACTTAACTGTTTCTTTTGAATGAACTTATTACTTTAGATACGTTTCATGTGTATTGTAATGTCAAGTATAACTTCAAAGGTTTTTTTATTCAGTGCCCTGGTGGTGCAGTGGTAAGAGAGTGGTTTAACACTCCGTTGACCTAGGATCGAGTCCGCATAAACACACAGCCACAGGCGATGGAGGTGGTCACTCATCAACATATTCAGCTTTATTTCTTCTTCAAATTGTAAGGTCAAGTATAACTTCCGAAGTAATTAATTTCTGTGTCCTGGTGGTGGAGTGGTATAATTTAGGGTGATAGATTAACACTCTGTAGACTCGGGTTTGAGTCCCCATTCACTCAGCCACCAGTAACAGTGCTCCTCAAACATCAGCAGAACCCAACTGTCACCCCCTTCAAAGGTTTCACCTTCTTGTTGGCTCGGATAAAAAGCGACAGTGTTTGTACCCACATTTATGTTTTATTTGACAACAACGATAAAAAACGACAGTGTTACCCCTTATGTTTTTTTTCATGACGACCGATAAAAAAAGACAGTGTTACCCCTTATAAATTTTTTCATGACGTGTGATAAAAAAACAAAAGTGTTACCCCTCATGGTTTATTAGACAACGATGATAAAAAAAAACGACAGTGTTACCCCTTATGTTTTATTTGACAATGACCAATAAAAAATGACAGGGTTAGGGTTAGGACTATGGTATAACTTCAAAGGTTTTGTTATTCAGTACCTGGTGGTGCAGTGGTAAGAGAGTGGGTTAACACTCTGTAGATACAGGTTCGAGTCCACACAGCAACAGGTGATGGAGGTGGTCACTCTTCAACATATTCAGCTTTATTTCTTCTTCAAATTGTAAGGTCAAGTATAACTTCGAAGTAATTAATTTCTGTGTCCTGGTGGTGGAGTGGTATAATTTAGGGTGATAGATTAACACTCTGTAGACTCGGGTTTGAGTCCCCATTCACTCAGCCACCAGGAACAGTGCTCCTCAAACATCAGCAGAACCCAACTGTCACCCCCTTCAAAGGTTTCACTTTCTTGTTGGCTCGGATAAAAAGCGACAGTGTTACCCCTTATGTTTTTTTCATGACGTGATAAAAAGCGACAGTGTTACCCCTTATGGTTTATTAGACATCGATGATAAAAAAACGACGGGATTACTCCTTACGTTTTATTCAACAACAAGCACAAAAAGCGACAGTGTTACCCCTTATGTTTTTTATTTGACAACGACCAATAAAAAACGACAGTGTTACCCCTTATGTTTTTTTTCAGGACGACCGATAAAAAGTGACAGTGTTACCCCTTATGTTTTATTTGACATCGACCAATAAAAAAAGACAGTGTTACCCCTTATGTTTTATTTGACAACGACCGATAAAAAACGACAGGGTTACCCCTTATGTTTTATTCGACGACGAGCTACAAAAAATGACAGTGTTACCCCTTATGTCTTTTTTCATGACGGTCGATAAATAGTGACAGTGTTACCCCTTATGAATTTTTTCATGACGTGTGATAAAAAACGACAGTGTTACCCCTTACGTTTTATTTGACAACGAGAAATAAAAAAACAACAGTGTTACCCCTTATGTTTTATTTGACAACGAGAAATAAAAAAACGACAGTGTTACCCCTTATGTTTTTATGCTGGTGACCAATAAAAAACGACAGTGTTAAATGGTACTTCCGAACTGATCATTACATCGGACTCTGTGGTACAGCGGATACAGAGCTGGCCTAAGGTATCTGAGGTTCTTAATTTAAGTCCCACCGTGTTCACTTAACTGTTTCTATTGAATGAACTTATTACTTTAGATATACGTTTCATGTGTATTGTAATGTCAAGTATAACTTCAAAGGTTTTTTTATTCAGTGCCCTGGTGGTGCAGTGGTAAGAGAGTGGTTTAACCTTAGTTGACACAGGTTCGAGTCCACATAAACACACAGCCACAGGCGATGGAGGTGGTCACTCATCAACATGTTCTGCTTTATTTCTTCTTCAAATTGTAAGGTCGTGAATAACTTCCGAAGTAATTAACTTCTGTGTCCTGGAGTGGTATAATTGAGGGTGATAGATTAACTCTCTGTAGACTCTGGTTTGAGTCCCCATTCACTCAGCCACCAGGAACAGTGCTCCTCAAACATCAGCAGAACCCAACTGTCACCCCCTTCAAAGGTTTCACCTTCTTGTTGGCTCAGATAAAAAGCGACAGTGTTGCCCCTTATGTTTTATTTGACAACGACCAATGAAAAACGACAGTGTTACCCCTTACGTTTTATTCAACAACGACCAATAAAAAACTACAGTGTTACCCCTTATGTTTTATTTGACAACGACCAATAAAAAATTACAGTGTTACCCCTT
>OOFH01112034.1:0-12040 GCA_900323355.1 Merlangius merlangus
CCAAATAGTTTCCAGTTTGTAGGCATGACATGAACCAATTGAAGAGTATTCCAAGATTGCCAATGTAATGATAAGTAGAGTGAGCGGCAAGGGTTGAGTCCTTCAGGATCAGATAAAGTGGATTGTTGCTGAGGAGGCCACAGAGCCCCGGCCTAGCTCACGCTATTGTGCCTCGGAAGTCACCCTGACCTATTTGCCATCAGTCTGCAGTCAAAACAAATGGCCTTTATTTTTGCCAAGTGTCACCAGCCAGTGTTTAAGTAATGAATGTTTTCCAGTCAACTTGCCTCCTTTCTGAATTCAATATGCCTCGGCCTCACCGTGACAACCTCGATTTAGACCAAAGGAAGTGGGTCAACCAATGTTGCCACTTCCCATTGCACAAAAAACAAGGACATAAACAGACGAGAACAAGGGATTGCTATTTGATATTCCTCGTAGCGTTAGATGGTTAGACTGATGGAGCAATTAAGGGCCCTAGGCCTCGATTGCTGGGGAAGATTTGTGGGTTATTTGTATTTTCTTTCCTTCGGCAAATCGGCAGAAATTATAAAATTGTATCAGATCCTTTTCATGCGTATTTATAACAAAATATTTATCGGAAATTAACATTTGAGTTGTGGTGTTTAAAATTAATTACAAATTCATCAAATCCATGTCATGCAAAAATCCTTGGAGAAATGTATTTATATTTATCAACATCTGACATTTTGACCTATTAATTGTAATTAGTATCGAAGAACATTTTGTACATGAGTTACATGATTAGTCAATAAATTAATCCTATCCGAATTCAATCTACTTCTACTAAACTTCAGGTTATTCCATTCACCAATAATAAATGAACAATGGCACTCATAAATCATATCTCATTACAGTTTTTTTCAGAGTTATTATACACTGGCTATGTCCAGCCAAGGAATTCTGGGAAGGACGGACTATGAGAAAATGAACATCGAGGGTAGGACAACAGTGATATATTATGGTGGCCTGCCTGCACACTACCCCCAAGCCAAAGAGTTAGGAGCAAACGATTACAGCACACAGGAAATGTCTCCCTTTCCATGGATCATTGTGTGGAGTTCCATGGGTGGGTGGCTGGGCTTGTCAAAGACCTCGGGCGCCGAGGCATGTGACGCCAATGTTCCTGTTTTCATCCACAGCGGCTCGCGTCTGTGGTTTACTCGTTATATATACCGGTTTGTTTTTTTTCAAGGTCGGGAAGGCTCAGTAAAATGGAGTCTATTTACAACTTTCTCTCTCAACACTTGAACACTTGAGAAAGATTTCCCTTTTATCACCCGATGGGCGTTCATGAAAGTTCAGATTAACTCGTTTTCAGTTTACCATGACATGCTTTGAATCATTTTCTATTGGCTGTCCTTTTCAGTGTTTGTTGGTACATGTTGGCACGTTCATTCCCCACATTACATTACTAGACATTATAGAACTTTAAATATATTTGTGCAGGATATTATAGTATGACATTATCTGATGCATGGATATGCAACTTCGTATTTGTTAGAAATGGCATCGCCATGCTTCAGCTATCAGTGAGTAAAAGGCCTCTGTAGGAGTCCATTTTGATCTTAGACCACTCCCGGCTCATTTGTGCCCAGGGCTTCGCTTCCCTGATAGGCAAGGTGGAATACCCGAACCAGTCAATCATACCTGTGAATGAATGTAACACTTTTCAACGGTGGAAAAAAACAGGAAACTCCGGATCAAAGAGGATTTTCTTGGGTTGTATAGTTTCAAAATCTCACTTTCTTCCGCTCTCTACTCTTCTCTCTACAACCCTCACTTCTCACCTACAGCCGATTTCAATTCCACATTAAGGCGAATTCATGTGCACAGTGGTCCGTCTCAACCCTTCCGTCACGTACTGTAGGACTAGGGATCACTTTGGAACCCAGGTCCTGGGGCCACAGACATCCAGCCGGGGAGCAGGGTGAGAGGTGCAATGGGTCAGACAGACAGGCGGGTAGCAGGGTCAGAGGTGCAGTGGGTCAGACAGACAGGCGGGGAACAGGGTGAGGGTGCAGTGGGTCAGACAGACAGGCGAGGAGCAGGGTGAGGGTGCAGTGGGTCAGACAGACAGGCAGGGTGTCTGGACGAGATGAATCCCCTCCAGCCTCCTCAGAGGTCGTCCCATGACACGGCAAGGGTTACATGAACGCCCCGGAGTGGGATCCTAACCACCAGATTTGGAACCCTTGCTTTTGACAGAAATTCCTGACATTCATCTACCTATGCAGGAAAAGCATTAAATGTGCTGGAAACACCTGCCTTTTCCCTTTCCCTCCTCCAACTTCCTAAGGAAGTTCCATACAACAGAGAATATGTTTGTGTGCACAGGGGTCATACGTTGTATATGATTGTGGACGTTTTAAAGTTCCACAAAAGGGCAGCAATGCAACCCCAAATATCTAATCAAACATACATAAGTTAGAGATGTCGGGAAATTGTGAATCTGCACGATATGAAATGAGCCTACCTTTGTCGTCATCAGGATCAGTACTTATAAAGTATTTTTGGTGTTACCTCGTCGAATGTGCAACGGGTTCACTGTCTGTCTAACACATCTCTCCAAGTGTCCTACTTGACGCCACAGGGCTATGGTGATGTGTCAGTGTTGAAAGGCGTAGAAAGAAGCTTCAGAGGGAGAAAAAAAACGGATTGACTTTTTTCTCCCCTTCTCTTTTTCTCCACCCACATGGGATCAGAGCAGTGAAATGTGCTGATGTAAGCCATTCTGGGGCGAGCACAGAGGGAACCGCAGACGGGCACAAAAGCAGTCCCGGGCCAAAAGAAAAAAAAATGATAAAGACCACATTTTGCTGTCCACGTCGTTGGGTGAGCTTAGTCGGAGCAAGTCAACCTCGATAGAAGGGGGAGAAGGGAAGAGGTGGCGGGGGGGCCGGCCCGCTGGCAGTGGGCCTCGGGGATTCGGGGAAACCCTGGCTCAGATCACAGAGGAGGACCTGCATAGGAAGAGCACAGAGTCTCACTTACGGAACGATATTTAGGAATATATAACTAGACCATCTTGTAGGGTACTTGTCATTCTAAACTAAAGGTTTTATTTATGCACAAATACAGCAGATAACCCACTTATCTCCAATCATAGTTTTGTTTTTTGTTTTTGTTTAGAGGAAATAGCCTACTTAAACACTACCTAGAAAAATAACATAATAACAATAAAATAACTATTTGGGGTTTGTAGAAAATACATTATGAAATAGTTCCTGCCTTCTTCTAACCCTAGGTCGCGTTTGTGGCTGGCCCATTCTTAACCTCCATGTTGCTGGTTTTCTTCAGCGGAAAAAACAACCATCAGTGGGCTTGTGGGTGTAGTCACTACTGTAAAGCTGTGAGTTTGAAGCTGATGAAACGATCAGTGTACTCAAAGGCTCGTTAAGAGCTTCCCCAGTCAAAGGCTTTCTGGGTCACATGGTCTGACCTTACAGGAGAAAAGGCGGGGAAAGAATCAGGAAGGGTTAATGCAAAGCCCCCCTAGCAAATTAGTCCCCCCTAACACACCCTCCACCACACAAACACACGCCCACAAACACACACAGGAAGCAAACTTGGGCCATCTGCTCATATTGGCTTGCAGCCCAGAAGAGAAACTTTAAGATTTCCGGTCTCAGCAGTAGCATCTGGGCCCACCAACTGATATTCTGTTCAGCTCTTAATGCTGTTTGACTTTAAAACTATTGTTTAGCTTATAAAACAACCACCTTATAACTATAGTCAACGTTTTAGGGTTGGACAAACATGGAATTATAAACATGTGTTCCTGATGACGGCCAACATCTTCAAAAACTACAAACTTAATCTAGTCTTGGCTCTTGGAAAGAAATGGGCTTAAAAAACAGCTTATTTACCTTAGGTCTGAAAATGTATTAATAATGATTATTATCAAATTATTTTCACCAATATTCTCCCAGAAGCCTTTCAGACATCACCCTCACCAGTTCGCCAGCTAGACGTTGAAACTGTTGCTAATCATTGCACTGTTTAGGCTAAATGTGTCCACCTTAACAGTACACCCTCCCCAGAAATGTAGGTATTGTTGAATTTGGCACAGGTTGCAGAACTTGGCTTTCAATGAATGGAAATGGCGTCCAAAAAATGACTTACTCTTCTTTTATTCCCATTGATTATTGATGAATGAATACTGTGAGAAGGAGGCTTTCTATTAGTTTTTTAAGGTCACACACACACACACACACACACACAGTGTATGATGTGGGCAGACAATGACAATCATGTTTGTTATTGGGCCTTTGCAAACTTGGGGGAGGGGGGGCATAACAGAAATTCCATGAGAGAGAGAGAGAGAGAGAGAGAGAGAGAGAGAGAGAGAGAGAGAGAGAGATGGTCTTGGGGGTCCTTATGTGGTGGTATTAGACTGGGAGTTCCAATTGACTGTTACGGAACCTGGGCTCATGCTTTGGTACATTGGTACATCATTAGATAGAACCAGCAGTGGATAGTATTGTGTATACTATGCAGTACACAAATACCAAATAGGCACCATTATGGTGACGACTGCCTGTGGTACTGCAACCTTGTTGATTTTCTACTAATCTGATTAATGTTTGGTATGAAAGCAATTTCATAAAAAAGTGTATAAAACATGCAATCGGAAAGAATCATTTGTGCCTTTTGTACTCTTACGGCTTTGCTTGATTCTCTGGCCATTGCTTTTCTTGTTTTTTTGAGACTCTGACTGAGGTCATGGAAAATAATTTCAGTTAAGCCCACAGATATTTGGTCCTTATGACGCTTTCAATCCAGTGGCTGCTACTTTAAACTAAAGCTATGCACTGGATTTAAATTCCAGATGTGTCACTGGACCACATCGGTCAAATCATTATTATTTGATTCCTTCTGGAATGAATGCTTTCGTCAGAATGCAGCCTATAGACGAATCATTGATAGCTTGTTCCCTTCAGAGTTAAAGCCCTCAGCTTTAAGTTAAATATTGTTCAGGTTGAATCTAGAGTCTAGCGAGCCAAGAATGATACGTATGCTTACCCTTCCAAGCAGAGGTCCCAGATCAAATATAACCACTCTTTCCACAGTGTCCAGATTACATTTTATAGTGAAGCGGAACTCATTAGTTGGTCAACTCCTATGAAAACACAAAGTAAGTCATAGAGTGATTTCTTCTTTGCAATTGCAAGAGTGAATGTTATCTCTTATATGCTAATGGTTTAGTTCTAGTTATTTCATAGAGTAGATATATCAGATAGCTTTGTCATCAAATATATTTGATAGTACACTTTAATTACTTCCGTCGGGATGGACGTTATAACTGACGCCTCCCGAGTGCTCAGCGGCGCACACTGGCGTCCTACCTGCGCCCCTTCTGCTGTCACCCCTGCTGACGGCCTTATGGTGTGCTAGAGGGCCTGTCCTCAGAATCCCATCCCCTTCAGCAGCCTGACGGTAGATGTGGCCACAAAGCCCCTGCGACCACCTTCTACCTCGACCCCCTGTATTTACCAGCCCTGTTGTAGTAGCTAAGCGGCTATGGCTGAGTTCTCCCGTTATTTGCAGATTCAAAGACCAACTAAAAGACAATGACGTACTGATGTACTCAATAATGTACTTGTTAATGGCGGTAGGTGTACGGTTCCTCCAACTGTGTCCAATATGAACGTGCTTATTACCCCCGGATCTTGCACAAGGCAAGTTCAACATCACGGTTAGTTTAATAATATTTGACCTATCAGACCTGGACTGCATCGCTGAGTTCTGCTGCCTGACCTGCAACAGGGAGGCTGGCTGCTGTTTGAGGACATGGGTTCCTACACTGCGATAGACTCATCAAACTTTAGTGGCTTTGCAAATACAGACTTGCTCCATGTCCTGTCCCGCCCTCTATTGCGAGTAAGCTTGACCCTGCATTCCTACTATATAGACTTAAACCCAGGGACAGTTTAGTATGTTTCATACTAATAAATAAATGACCTAGAAATAAGCAGTTATTTTTAATTGGTTCATCACAATCTTTAGAAACATATACTGCCCCCACACAGGCTAATATAATTAGAATTATACTCATACAGCAGGAGTTGGTGGGAATAAGCACAATATCGGTTTGCATCAAATAACATAGTCACACCCTTTGTTCATCTAGTTGCACAGATTACCTTTCACAGGCCACTAAAGGTTATATTTTGCAGCGGTAACGACATATAGGGCTGAGTAACGAAAACAATTGTTTGGCAGACAATAAACCCTCCTTAAGTGTAGAGATTACATCCAGGGCCAGTTCTAAACTTCGGGGAGCCCTAGGAAAGACATGTTTAATGCAATCTTACGCCTTCTCAATTTAGCAGATTCAAGAATTGTAAAAAAAAAAAAAAAAAACTGGTCTCTATTGTGATTTCAGCAATGGAATCCGAAGTAGCAGTAGTCAGCTGCTCAGTGTAGATTGATTGAAAATGTATTTATTTTTTGCTTTGAAGAGAGGAAACACTTTTATCAAACACCTCATTTTTATATATTTAAGTCACTTAAAGTTAAACATCTCCTTTTTAACTGATTCCTGGAAAGGAAAGGTCACTGTAGAGTTTGCGACAACAATTATTGTCGTTGTCCTAGGGCTCTGAGAACCGGGGAATCGGATGACCACCACCCTGTGTATTGGATGACAAGACCAAACCGGTTCAGACGTCGGTGGGCGGCCGGTTTGAGCTAGTCTCCGTGTTGCCTTAGCGACGCGACGTCTATAAATACCGTGGTGGAGAGGGGTCGTCCATTACCGTCTGAGCTCAGTTTGTAGAGAGGAGCACCACGTCGTACTGCTGCACTTTATCATTTTATTCCAGAATTCTGGTCTAATGGACACACTCTTTGTAAATGCTTTTTAAGGTAAGAACGTCGATTGAATTAACTAATTCCAATTTCTTATAACTAACTTTAATTCAATGTTAGTTTTCACCGGCTAAATGTAACGTTATATTACCTCACTTTTAAGATGTGTTAAATACCACTTGTGTTAAAACGATCGGACTTTCAGTGTGAATGTAAATATAGTTTGATTGGTCAATCTGGCTTTTACCCGTTTAAATGGTTAGACGCTAGGGGCCGGGTTAATGGCTTCTTGATTTGATACGACGTGGCTTTGGTTCGTGAGCGTTTCATTGTTTATCCGAACCCGTTACATAGTTAATATATCTAAAGAGACAAATTGTGATGGTTTTAAAGACTCTAGACACACGGTTTGATATCGTTCTCGATTCGTCGGAATTACTCCACGTTAGATTGTCATGCTCTAAAAATTGTTAATCTACCACATGGATGGAAGTTTCTCCTTCGAAAGTAGTGGCTCTGCGCATGCGCATGCCGGCAATAATGACCCGGTGTGTAGTACTGGTGTAAAATATACACGCTGTACCCCTGAAATCTCCCATTTAGACGCTCTGCAATTGCTCCCTTGTCATGAATGGATTCATGCTACCCTACCAAGCTTGATAGGGTAGCATCGTGCTACCTTGCGCAGAACCGCTAGGTAGCAAGATTTGATAGGTATCATATTTGGCAGAACACCGGCAACCGTTACGTCAGGGTAGGGCGTATACACCGTGACGTATATTGCAATGCCCGCCTCCATTTCGCAAGTATAGGAGGAACGGCAGTTAGGTGTGGTCATTGATCAGTTATTAGTTGTGATATTGTATGTCATTCTGGGGAAATTGTTGTTTGAAACTGCCGTGGTTTGTCCCACGTGGAAAAATAACTTTTTGATTAGGATAGGGCTTATTTTGGGGTTTACTACAACTCCAGTACTAGAAATGGCGGGGTTAAAATATCCCATGATGCATTACGATGTCCAAGCCCTGTTGCAATGTTGGCTCCTTCAAGGTGTCATTCATAAAATGTGGAGCCATGCTATTATTCGATTGGTTTAATGGGTAGAGAGCGTTTGGGTGTCGATCTGTTACGCAGCTTTCCACATGTAGTTGCGTAAACACTGATTTAAATTACAATTGGCACTGCCGGTTTTACCGATGGTTGTAGCT
The DNA here is from genome assembly GCA_900323355.1 of Merlangius merlangus. Taxonomy (NCBI): domain Eukaryota; kingdom Metazoa; phylum Chordata; class Actinopteri; order Gadiformes; family Gadidae; genus Merlangius; species Merlangius merlangus. Next base: position 8,043 of record OOFH01112034.1, read on the forward strand.
GTGGGTACAGCATTATACACTTATCTGCACTGCATTTTAACACCAGAAAATATTATTTTTTGTAAAAATGTTGCATGTAAATTGCATGTTGCATGTTCCACCACGTGAGTCATAGCATAGACCAAATTTTAACAGCCCTGCGTTGTTTTTGGTTGTCGCTTATACGAGTGAAACTGTCTAAATACCAGTCCTCTGCAATCTTTCTAGATAAACCACTTCAGGAAAGTACACACTGGCTACTCTGCAGGCCGCGGCCTCGAGTCTTATCTGAAAGGATTCAACTTCACCGGCGAGCCTCCCTGGCTACCCTTAACCTGATTAAAGCCTCAACGGATTAAATCTCCTTAGTATCCAAGTAAGTTGCTTTAGCCTGTTTTTTTTTTTTACTGACCATCAACATTTTCCTGCTTTTAATACGTTGCATTGATTTTATTACTTGTGTTCTGAATGCCACACTCGATTCTGTGTTTCTGACTATGCGTGCGCTCTTCCTCTTCCAGGGTGTTTTTGTGACTCCTTTTTTTTTCCCCTGTGACGATGAAAACTCTCTGTCCGGCCGAGTTCAACCTGTCCTTATTGGAGGAAGGCTTTACCGCCCGAGACAGCGTTGACCAGACGATCATCGAGTCCTCCACCGGTGTAAGGCTCTTTTTCTGAGTTGTTAACAAAGCGTGGCGCCTACTTGGCCGTGTTCAGCAATATGTACGCACGTGTGGTCACCCCACCAAAAGGTGTTATATCTTTAACACTTCTGAACCTCTGTAGGACGACCGTGATGCCTTCTACGTGTGTGACCTGGGTGACTTGGTGAAGAAGCACCTGCGCTGGGCAAGGGCTCTTCCACGGGTCACTCCGTTCTATGCCGTCAAATGCAACAACAGCATTTCAGTGGTGCGAACCCTGGCGTCCCTGGGGTGTGGCTTTGACTGCGCCAGCAAGGTGAGTTTTTATTTTTTGTTTCATTTTCATATTTATACTCATTCGGAAAACATAAATGCCATATCTTTTTTTTTTTTATTGATGGTTCATGTTTGGGACCCCATAACCGATTGGTCAGACCCAGAAAGGACATGTTTTGACTAAATCTAGAGATTATTAAGATTTAAAAAAATCTGGAATATCTGGTTGGAACCACATCATGGTTCAATGCATCTTTTTTTTTTTTGGGAATAATGTTAATTTTGTCCTGCACTTCAGGCGGAGATTCAACAAATCGAGTCGTTGGGTGTGGCGCCGAGCCGAATCATCTACGCCAACCCTTGCAAGCAGGCTTCCCAGATCAAGTATGCCTCTGCCCACGGCGTCCAGAAGATGACCTTTGATAGCGAAGTGGAACTCCTGAAGGTGGCACGCTGCCATGAAAACGCAAAGTAAGTCATGGGGTCATCGTAACCCCGCTTTTTATCATTTTATCGCTACTTTATGATCCCAGTGGACCTTATTTGCAAAATAAATAAATCAAAGTTAAATATTGACGCAGCACAGATATACATATTAGCCATAAATTAAGCGGAGTGCGTGTGGCTGACTCATTTCCATAGTGAGAAGTGTTAATTCATTTGCCACAGAGACGAAGGCTTCCCTGTGGATCTCGTACTCTGTTGCTGAGTGGACTGCTCTGTTCAGACGGCCCTCTCTGGTGTGGGAGGAGGGCGGAGAGGAGTTTAAACAGCCCCCTCCTCTCTCTGGCGCCGGGGGTAGTCCTGCATGTCTCTTATTTTGCGTCCCCATCCTAGGCTGGTGCTGCGTATCGCCACAGACGACTCCAACTCGGTGTGTCCCCTGAGTGTCAAGTTTGGGGCCACCCTCAAGGGCTGCCGGGGTCTGCTGCAGCGGGCCAAGGAGCTCCGCCTGGACGTCATAGGGGTCAGCTTCCACGTGGGCAGCATGTGCAGAGACCCCGCGACGTACACCCAGGCCATCTCTGACGCCCGCTGCGTGTTCGACATGGCCGTGAGTTCAGCCCCTTTCTATCTGAAGATTGGTTCTCCGGTAGGTTCATTGCATCACACACTTACCCTTTTGCTGTCCCCAGGAGGAGTTTGGCTACAAGATGAGCCTGCTGGACATCGGTGGAGGGTTTCCCGGCTCGGAGGATGTCAAACTCAAATTTGAAGAGGTAATTTTCAGCTTTGACCTGTCTGTCTTGTTTTTGTTCTTCTGCTCTTTTTCAAAGAGTATTAATCACCTATCCTATGGCTTAGTGTTTTTACGATACTGGATTTTCTACCTTCGATACACTAGCTTAATAATATCGCTTTGCGATACCACGATATTCGATTTTTTTTTTTTCAGAAAATAAAATGGAGTATTTCTCTACAACTGCAAGGGCTATAATATGTCAGCTTGGTGCCGAATTAAAGATTGTTGTTCAAGTGAAGTTTTCAATGTGGTTACTGCTTGGTTAACAGTGAATAAAGCTAGAACAAAGCATATGCCGAATCCAGTTCCAAGTTCAGCGCAAATCTAATTGAATGACATGAAGCCAAACGTTGCAAATACAAGTATGGGCACCAGATGGCATCGAGGAACATGTGTTCTGATTTAATGCAATGTATCTAGTTCCTCAGAAACCTTCTTGGTCATTGATTGCAAACACCATCATTAGTGGGCCCAGACACTGGATTATCTGTTTATGGTGGTTTTATCGATCAAAGTAAACTTTGACGACTAAGATAGGACGTCATTTTTGGTTGTAAAAAGAAAATGGGAAGTTGGTTCTCGTTTTAAGTTATTGCCTCTAGTTTGTTGAGTTCTAGTCACAGATTGATATGGTTTGGACTCTTGGGATCAGTGGGTGCTCAGCTTTCATATAGTTTAGGTTGTGCAGGTAACATTTCGTTACATGTGCCATTGCTGTGCATGTGCAATTATGAAACGCAATACATTCATGCATAAGCAAGAAAGCTCAGCTGGAATTAAAACAATGATACTGCAGAGAAGGATTATCAAAACCCTTTCAAAAATTCAGTATAGATATTTACCGAAAAAACAATCTCTTTGAAAACACAAATAGCTAGGAATGCCTTATTGTGCTTGGCATAGTAAAATGACATTCTTCTCCCCTCCTACTAAAGATCACAGCTATAATCAACCCAGCCCTGGATAAGTATTTCCCTGCTGATGGAGGTGTCCGGATCATCGCCGAGCCGGGTCGCTACTACGTTGCGTCTGCCTACACGCTGGCGGTCAACATCATAGCCAAGAAGGTCATCGTGAAGGAGCAGTCTCCCTCAAATGGTAAAGGCGGCATCAATAGCAAAGGGGGCTTTTGAAGACGGTTGGAAATGTCACTATATTTATTACACTAAACTATGGCTGATTTTACATCTGGTTGTTGTGACACCTATCCTTTTGACCCTTTCAAAATATCCTGTCAGTCTGGAAATGCCTTTTTTTATATGCATTGCATCCTCATAACGTGCTCTTTTTCCGGTGTAGAAGAAGACGACGATGAGACCAACGAAAAGACAATGATGTACTATGTCAATGACGGAGTGTATGGTTCCTTCAACTGTATCCTCTACGACCATGCTGAATGCCTCCCGATTTTGCACACGGTAAGATAGAGGGCTTTTCTATTTATTTATAATTTTTTAATTTGATAATTTATTTTATTTCCAACAATTGTGCTATACTAATGCTCCTGTCCCATTTCTGTTTGAGCAGAAGCCGAAGCCAGATGAGGCCGTGTACACGTGCAGCATCTGGGGGCCGACCTGTGACGGCCTGGACCGCATCGCCGAGTACTGCAGCCTGCCTGACCTGCAGGTGGGAGACTGGCTGCTGTTTGAGAACATGGGGGCCTACACAGTGGCCGCCTCCTCCAACTTCAACGGCTTTGCGACTCCAGACATCCACTATGTCATGTCCCGCCCCGCCTGGTGAGTGGAGCTTTACTCTAACCCTATTCATAAGTGGCTGCATTTCCTGTCGGTTTATCCACAGAAGCACAAACACACTTTTACAAAAGCTGAAATCTTAAACCCAGGCATAAT
>OOFH01112049.1:0-11108 GCA_900323355.1 Merlangius merlangus
CTGTCTTTTAAATGGCTCCGGACATTCATTATCTAGAATACAAAAACAGACCAGAGATGGCTTGAAAGGATATTCTCAAGAGGAAGTGAACTAGAGGCGTGATTTCAATTCTACATTCTATTCATCGACTGTATCATGGATCATCTAAACAGCTTAACCAATGGGAATGCCACCTTACAATAGAATAGAGAAATGCAAAAAGCGCTTGTGAACAATGACCATGTGTGTTGTCAGCTCATCTTAGAGACGCTTATCTGATGTGATGCTGGATTCCTTACAGGGTGTGACTCCGTGCCTAGTGTACAGACCTGATCCTCATACAGGAACTTCAACCTCCAACTCCAGTTTGTCATGGTCATGCCATTTCACAGCAGGCACACGCCAGGGTAGATTTTGGCCTCAGGTGCCATGAAAGCTCATTCAGTGACATTATTGATTTATTAAAATTGCTTTTTGTCATAAACTGTCACAGCAAAACGTTTATTCCGCCCCAGATGTAGATGATTATTTACTTTTCGTAAAAAACGTAAAGCTCTTATTGGACTTGCACTAATCCTATTATTCTCTGTGTTCAGTTTCCCATTACAGGAAGAAGGATGAGGAAGGCCAAGTCATTTGTTTAAACAACCCAAATGACACAACGGAGAAGGAGAATCGAAAGGATGCCCATAGCCAAGGCCAGACGCACACGTAGCTGTCGATGATAGGCCCTGTGAGCCAGCCAACAAGGACAGTGGAAACATGCTTAGCCCGGGAGAGAGCAGCAGTGGCAGTGTTGCTTGGCTGATACACATGATGCAGACGATACTAATGGCAATAGTGGAGGAAGTTTTTTTAGGGTGTGGAGGAGATACACTTTGGCTGTGTAATGTGCAGCCACGGCCCTCGCTATAAAAGATAAGCATCGGAAGGGACACACACTTCAGGTGCACCACAGACAGATAGGCATAGTGAGTTTTGTTTAAAGTGCACATTGAGACCTGCTGTGTTGCATCCCAACTTCAGCAATAATGCCCAAAACGGTGAACTTTGCCCTCGAAGTGCGGTCATGAAAAGGCTAACATGGAGTATTGGATAAATTATCTATTTATGAAGCAGAATCTGAATGCTGTATGCTTGACGTTGATTGAACACAGCATCGTCATAACTTTTCACAGGACACCGGCAGGGATTGGTATTTTTGGGGGGATATTTTATGTAACTTTCATGAAACATCAGAGGACAATATTCAACGAGGGCTCAACATCAAAACGTCATATCTCTTGGTTTGAATGTGGATGGATTCCTTCTCTGCCTTCTCACAAGGTCAACACAGAGACTATCTAGAATTATGTTATCAAGGCGACAACATCACTGGTACTGAGGAGTACACCTATTTTTGTGTAACAAGTGAACAAAGTGAAATACACAAATCTCTACCTGAGCGTCTCTGCTTTTCTTTTTACCTCACTTGCTTTAGGAAATTGTTTGGATTATGGGAAAATGTTAACAGCCAAAGACTCAAATCCTTTTGGTGGAAGTGGATTTGTGTGTATTTGCGTACTTGCAGGCGTGTGTGTGTGCGTGCGTGTGTGTGTGCTTGTGTGTGTGTGTGCGCGTGTGCATGTGTGTCCAGTGTCGGGCGACCTCGTACGAGGACGATATGGATCTGGTGACCCCTTCACTAATGCTGAATGTCTGAGCCTTTTTTAAATGTAAGACGTATGAAAGAAGTGAGCAGGCGGGAGGGGAACTCGTGGGAAAGGGCTGGAATCCCAAGTGAATCCCCACAATCTCTAGGAAATTTGAAAAGAAAGAAAACAATGCAATAAGGCTACGGCCGAAAGGTCCGACTGTGTAGCCTCTGGAAACCAAAAACACTGACCTTTGGATGAGTCTCCTTTTTAGAGTTTGCAGTATTTAAAAAGTATCTAACAATAATACTTAAAACCAATCTCACTGCATGTGACATTGCAATACAATATGACCTACAAATCAATGTCTTTAGTAAGTTCTACAAAATTGGTATATTGGTAAACCATAGCCTACATAATAACACTATTAATAGCTTTTATCTAGGACCTTTATTGTAATAATAATCGTTATAATTATATTCATGTGAATAACGTTTTTGTAATAATTGATTTTAATAATATTAGCCTATAATGATAATTCACAATCAATATATATTGTTAATGTCGCCGCCGGACAAGGAAAGGACACACAAGTAGCCCACCACATGCGTCTTCAGGTTCAAACATCTTCTGGATTCAGCCCATGACTAGTCTAGAGCCTAATTCATGAATCATGAATGTCTTACAGCATGGCCGCCGACCTTGTGGTCGTAGAACTACCGCCCTCTAGTGGAGAAACCAGCCCAAACCAGCTGTCATGGGAACCGTTGAGGCACAGGCAAGAGGTAGCACTAAAATGCAAACTCATTGCCATTGATTTATTGACTATTTGCCCTCCAGGTCTGACATTTATTTTCTTCTATACGTTCTCCATCATTATTTAAAAGTCGACCGAATAATTGCTCACGTCCATATGATTTGCAGCAATTGGCTAATTGATGACGTAGAACTACGCGCGCAAACGGAACTGCTAACGACGGCAGATTCGTCACACGCGTTGCCAGGATACCGTCTCCAAACGCAAGACGTAACCTGGCAACCGAGATAAACAAAAGCCCGGCCGATTGACGCGACCACACGGAGCACGATGCAATCTCGCCGGGCTAGTCGTGCGGGAGCCTCAAAACACGCAGACAAGATAACGAAGCCGTCCGTGTTTGTCGACACGCACGCCGCCGCCTCCAACCAGGAAGCGAAGTCCCTGTTCGCGTTCAAAACGGACGATGACGTCAGGAAGGTTTACCTGGCGGGAAGAGGCGAGTGTAGGCAGCGCTCACCTCACCTCACCTGTTGCCCCCCCTTTAGATTAGTTAACACTTTTTCATAAATGATGAATAATGTTGTATGAATACATATCTCTTGTGTAGTCTCTCATGTCAAAGTGTTACTAAATGTTGAGTTGTGTTCGCAGAGTATCTAAACGAGCAGGGCAAGCCGTATGTGTCACCCTTCATCGAGAAGATTAAGAGGAGGATGAGCTCAGACCAGACCCTGGGTTCACCACATCCTTCATCGTTTGGACTGGCCGAGTTTAACCACAGGGCCACCGAGGCGGTTCTAGGGAAGAAGTCCTCCGCAATCGTGGAGAACAGGGTGAGGTCAAACACAGGAGAAGTTTGTGTTATATAATAGAAGCCTTAACCTTTACATGTCTCCCATGTGACAATAATGAGGATATGAAAGACTAATTAAAACCGTTTCTCAGAAAGATTCAGTCAACTTAATGCGCTCCGCTCTATTCAGTGTATGAATTGTGTTGGGATGACATTTCCTTAATGGTTATTGTCCATCCTGCAACATATGGACCACATAGCACACATAGATTTGTATTATTAGACATTATGAAACGTGATTATCAGGATATAAAAATGTCACACCAATTGCCTGTCTAGTCAACTCATTCACGCACACACGCGCACACACACACACACACACACACACACACACACACACACACACACACACACACACACACACACACATACGCGCATACACACACATATAGACACACACACACAGACACACACACACACACACACACACACACACACACACACACACACACACACACACACACACACACACACACACACACACACACACACACACACACACACACACACACACACACACACACACACACGCACACGCACACACGCGCACACACACACACACACACACACACACACACACACACACACACACACACACACACACACGTCCAAAACAAGTTTGACTGGTGGTGTGTATTGTAGGTGCTGGGCGTCCAGACTGTTGGTTTTACTGGTGCTGTGAGACTCGGGGCTGAACTCCTGAGACACTGGTACAATGGGGACGCTGCCTGGCAAGGGCCAGTCTATCTCTCATCCCACTGTGATGGTAAGTGAACATGCAAATTACTTCTGAAGCCACTGTTAGTACTACCCCTACAGTGTTGTAAAGGGAGGTAGGGGTTGGGTTCTTAGGGTTGAGGACGGGTAGACATCAGAGTTTGAACTCAGAACCATTCAGCTGGGCTCAAAGACCCTTAGACTACCGCCCCTTAGCTATGAGTTAAAGCATCAAACCAAACCTTTGTGGTTCTCATCTCTGGGATTCATTCGTCACAATCTTTTCCAGGATAAATGAATAAGAATTAGAAAAGGTATTCTGCGTGTGATGGTTCTCTTGAACAGGATTCTAATCCTAATGGAGTCTGATTCTAGACTCTGATATCCAATCCGCTGTGACTCTGACCCGACCGACCAATCCGCTGTGACTCTGACCCGACCGACCAATCCGCTGTGACCCTGACCTGACCGACCAATCCACTGTGACTCTGACCCGACCGACCAATCTGCTGTGACTCTGACCCGACAGACTCGCTGGCGGGGGTCTTCCAGGCGGCCGGGATGCCCGACGTGCGTCAGTACCGTTACTGGGATGCGGGGCGGCGCGGGGTCTGCGTGGACGGGCTCCTTGAGGACCTGGAGACAGCCCCGGAGCGGAGCGTGGTGGTGCTGTCGGCTTCCGCCCATCCCACTGGGGCGGACCTCTCCCGGGAACACTGGGCCCTGATTGCACGGCTCATGATGGTATGAGGCCAGAAACCCTCCACTTCAACAATCAATTGGGAATTGGCGCTCCTGCGCCATTACTGCTTTCAACTTTTCTCCACGGCTCCCTCCCCACCTTTGTTCCTCTCTGTTTGAACAGAGACGCCAGCTCTTCCCCTTCATGCTGCTGCCTGTGACGGGCCTGTGCCATGGGGAGCTGGAGCGGGACGCGTGGCCCGTGCAGTACTGTCAATCACTGGGGATGGAGCTGCTGTGTGCTCAGTCCTTCTCCCACTGCTTCGGATTATACGGTGAGAGAGGGGGAGGGAGGGAGGGAGGTGAAGGTGAAGGCATTGTGTTTTATAGTAGTCAAGGCCGAACCAGGGAGCCAGATGTGATGCTCATCTAAGACGAGGGGCCGTTGTAAATCGCTGCACTACCGCCTCAGGCTCATTCATTGTTGGAGGGTCGTGAGGGCTGTAATGAGGTTCATTCTTCTCTGATTACGTGAAAAATGTCCGCAAATATGCTGTTTGAATTATAATATAACATTGAGATTTCCACTGAATAATTAGATAGATAAAGCGAAGAGGTCTACTGCCTAGGGTCGGTAAAAATATCGGTTTATCAATGCACTGCAATTTATTCTTCTCGATTCAATTTCGATTCAGAATTTTTTGGAAATAAATTATTTCCATAAAAAAAAAAAGAAGCATACTCAGTCATTGTAATCTAGAAGCGAGTATACCTAAATGTACATGCCCTTTTACATTTGTCTATGTTATGATTAGTACTTTTACGCTGCAAGTTTAGCTCAGGAACAATACTATACAATGGTGTATTCCCTTTTTGCTAGTTAAAGCACAATGAAATGGTTGATTCATTTTGAAATGGTTCATTCTAAATAATTTTTTAGGTATTTTTGTCATCTGCACATATTATTGAATCGATATCGAAGCAATTTGATCAATATCGAATCGAATTGATATCGATTCGAATCAAGACCGAAAGAATCTAATTGAATTGTGAGGTACCTGGCAATACCCAGCCCTAACACTGCCCAAACTAAATTAATTACTGTATACTACTATAGAATCAAGGTTACTTTTAAAAGCCAAAAATTTGTTTTACCACTTAAATTTAATGTGCCATATTATTCAGAAATTGAAAACCAGAGCTAATCGCCACAGCCGGTCCTGGCATGCCGGTTGCAGTAAATCCTCAGGTGCCTGTAAACAGTGCGTGAGCGTCATCCACCATCGCCAGAGTGAACGACGCTCACGTACACATTCAGTAGCTGCAAACGGGCACGTTCAGTTCACTGTTAATACTGTTAATATATATCACCAAATATATGAGCGTGTTCAATGAACGCCCCTCTTTAGTGCGGTCATGCACAACACCGGTTGCGTTCATATATAGACAGCCATGGACCTCTGCAACACGCTGAGCATGCTGGTCTTTAAACTGACCGATCGGCCCTTTCCCCTTAGGCGAGCACGTGGGCCACCTGCTGTGTGTGCTCAGGCAGAGCTCGGTACTGCTGGCCGTGCGCTCCCAGACGGAGAGGCTCATCAACGCCCTGTGGGCCCAGCCTCCCGTAGGGGGTGCCCGCATCGTGGCCACCGTGCTCAGCAACCCGGCCCACCGCGCCGAGTGGTGAGTCCAGAGCAAACAAGCTCAACACGACTGTGTCACGCTCTGCCTCTTGGTAAACTCTCCCTTCACCTAACCTCACTCTTTTTAATGAACGGTACCATGGAGGTGTACCTGAAGGTAGAAACTTGTTAGACTCACTTGTTCAGAGTTCACCTAGAGTCTGCATAGCCTCCACCCTTACCCCTCCCCCACACCCCTCTTAAGCGCTTATCGTTTGTTGTACGTCCTTAGACTTAAGAATAGTACTTAGCATTGTGTAGCATCCTAGCTCTCTTTGTTGTATAAAGGGAATGGGTTAACCTAGCGATTGTTAGGGCCTGGCAATTGTTTCTATGAACATCCTTACTGTACCGACAGTGATATATTGTTTCTCTTCTTCTGACAAATGTTCTTATTGTAAGTCGCTTTGGATAACAACGTCTGTTAAATGCCCTCAATGTAAATGTAAATGTAGAAACAGAAAGGGTGAGTGGAGGGTGGCAGCTGTTGGTTATAAGTGAAATGTCTGGCAGGCAGGAGGGGGTGTGGCACATGGCAGCACGGTGCATGCTGGTCAGAGAGCGGCTCAGGGAGAAGCTGAGGCTGCTGGGAACTCCAGGCTGCTGGGACCACCTGACCCAACAGACGGGTCTGTACTGCTGCACTGGCCTGAATGGTAGGTGTTCCAATCCCCATTCCTGGATTTGGGAATGAATCAAATGGCTAGTCGGTTATGCTCGATTAGGCTAGTCATAATAATTATTAGGTGAATTAGGAATTAGGTGAGATAGAAAAATGAATGGTTTTGTAAGCGCTACACCGATTGGGAAGATCATATTGGCACTCTTAGCTAATGGCATCCTGACACACTTTTAAAGACCAATTCAAACCATTTCTGGGAAAGATAGAGTTCTTTTTATGCGCTCTGTTCTATTCAATGTGTGAATTGTGTTGGGTTGACAGATTTTCCTTTATAATTGTTGTTCTTCTTGCCATGGACCACATAACCCACAACAAAGGGTATGAGGTCTATGGAGATTCAATGGTGATCTACAAACGGATCTCCATGGAATATATGAGCGCACTCGGCTCCAAACCGGATAGAAATAGATTCACATACAGAATACAGATCCTCAATCAGTCCATCTAATCGTTAATACAATGTTCACTGAAATGCTGAAAACTCCCACTCTGATTATCTTTTGTTTTTCTTCTTTACTCTCCGGGCTTTCGTTTTAGTGGAGCAGGTAGAATATCTGTCAAAGAGAAAGCACATCTACGTCCTCCCTAATGGCTGTCTGAATGTGAGCGCGGTCAACAGCTGTAACCTGGACTACGTGGCGGAGGCGTTGCATGAGGCACTGAGCGCTGAGCCCCTCTCCTAGCCGGAACGAGGATCTTAAAAGGTAAATTGGACGGTGTTGGTTGAGACACAAACAAGTGGCATAACGGTTGTTTTATGCAGGTACACCATCCGCATTTGTGTTTATTGTGACGTAATAATGGAATGTTGAATGGTGGGTTGTTCTCCTGTGATGGAAGGTGGCTGGAAACAGAGAGTGGAGCACACAGCGTTCAACTCTGAGGCTGTCATTTACTATATTTGCCATTGTGTGTTATGGTGTAATTTTACCCTGTCTGTCTTTCCTTCTTTCTATTCTGTCTTTCAAGATAGAGAAGGTCAATTCTGCTCTTGTTTCCCTGAATCAAAACCATATCTATCTCAGAACTCTGAGGACGTTTTTTAGGCAAAAGAAAGTCCTTTACTTAATGAATGAGATTCCTCAGAATCGTGCAGGAAACTCTCACCTGCATGGAGTAGGCCAACTGCTGATCAACCAAACCCTGCACAGGGGATTTCAAGTACAGAGTCAATATAAGCTGTCTACGGTATAAATTAACATCAAATTCTTAACTAATACCGTCAAATGATGTAATCGAACTGATCGCTTGACCACATGTAGCATTAGAGAATGCATCAGATGCATCGTCTTATATCCGTGAAGCCAGTTCAACTGATCCTGAAACGCCACGATGACATCAGATCATAACAGGCTTTCAGTCTAACAACCCCCAGTCTAAAAGGGCCCAAATTGGACCATCAATATTACTCAAGGAAATCTCCCAACGTCTCAAACATAAACACAAATAAACCTGGATTCAACTCAACAGGTGAGGCATGTTTGCCTCTAACTCGAGCTCTAGAGAGTGAGCGTCTCCTTTTGAGGTAACTCATTATTTCAGAAAAACAAGGGTGGATTTTTTTCTCCATGTCAACCTTTCTCAGGAGCTTTAACTCGGGGCTGTGTGTTTTGGTAATTCAGAGAAACAGAGTTTACATTTTTAACCCCGTTCAAACTTTTCTTTGAATTCTTTAGCAAAACAGCTGAATTGTTTTTTCTTGCATTACGCTTCTGTACATGATGTTGAGTAAGCTGCCCTCAAAAGGCGTCTCATTATATACTTTGAAGCCTTAATACGCATCTGTGCATCTGTATTTATAGAAGCTTAATCCTTGTTATAATACAAGTCTCAAGTCTCGTCTTGTCCTGTGTGTATTCGTACTCATAACATGCAGTGGAGCTACAGTGAACTGCAAAACAATATACTAAGATGTATAGACCTATACAACGAAATAGGGGAATGGAAAACCAAACTGAATCAGGGAACTACCGATTGGGAAGTTTCAGGCCTTTACAAATACAGATGTTCAAATTAACAATTTGGCCGTTAGCTGATGCCGTCATCTTCATCTTTCAAATAAAGTGACGTGTTTTAAAGTCTTTCAGCCCTTCGTCACACCATCTGTGATCAGGCCAATATCGTCCGATAACGATGTAACTCTCCATCGGTGCCTCCCTGCCTTGTATTGTTTTGAGATGATAGTTCGGTCATCTGAATGCGTGGTCACTAAGGTCTTGTTCTATCAGTGGTTTGGGATGTAGGTGAAGGTATGATGTATAGCGTATTTAATTTTTTGTGAAGTACGTTCAAGAACAAATTGGCATAGATGGGAGTTAAACACTGTAATTATCTCTGTGAAACACTTAAGAAATATTTCTTTATAGGAATGATGGAAGGTATTCTGTTTATATGTCTTCTTCATACAATATTCTAAATATCCTTAATAAAACCTGTTGGGGAACAGCACAATCTTGTGTTTTTTCATTTTTTTAATATATATATACTGTATATATATTTTTTAAGACAATGCTCACAGGTAGACTTTAAAATAGAAAGTATTTTCTATCTATTGAATAATATATTGCAAGATGGTATGTTCCAGTACGACTATATCTACCCATAAGCAGCCATTAATGTTGACTTGAATAAGCAGAGATGCTCCCCAGCATACATCACCCACCAGGAAGAACCTGGCATGTATTAGGTTTGACAAAGGTCTTGTGTACATTGCAGATCGCAGTGGCTATCCCCCCTAAGACAACACAGATTTACTGGGGCAAATAAATCCCATTCGGAGCAATGAGGGCCAGTGTGCTGCTGGGAAGTGATTCAGACACGTCGCAGTCACCTCCATCACGACAAACCTACGCCATACACCGCGGCTACGTCACACACCTCGACATGCCTGCTTTTAAGGTGCCCTTCTTCTCATGAATATAGAAAGTGTGAATCAAGAAGTCAGCATGGGCCCTCAAATCCCTTGTCAATTCCTAGATGTATTGTCAAAAAGTGTTTTCAACATTGTAAAAATGAAGGCTTTAAGAATACTGATGCATATCTTTCGTTAGTTTTCAGTTTATCAGAGGGGATGTGCTGTGTTTCTTTTCAATTGCATGTTTACAAAACCATGCTCCATGCAGACTGGACACTGTCTGAATTGCACTTCTGTCTAGTGCAGAGAGAAAGGACTGAAATGGATGTTTAATGGAGGGAATGGCCCACCTTGTATTATTTCATGTTATTTATTTAATTTCAGGGGAACATTAAGGCTGGTAAATGTCACAGCCAGAGCACTGTAACTATAATGCCCCAAACCTTTTGTTTACAGAAACGGGTGGCTTCACAAGCAGTCGTGCTTGAGCTACGAATGATGAAATTACAGTTACAATTTATATCAAACATGAATGGCATTAGGCATCAGATTATCAGGTATTAAAATTAATAGAAAGTCAACCCCACGACAAAATATTCCAGACTTCATTTACATATGCGTAGAACCGGAATCAATAAAAACAACCCCAAAAACCATCACTCAGGGTAACATCCGCGAGCCAATCGTAGTACATGTCTGAGAGGGACAGTCCGGCATTCACAATAGATCAAGCACTGTTCAGAAAACCAATGGGGTGCCAATGATTTCCTTTAACACTGATACTGTGACAGTAGCCTCTCCATCTCAACTCTCCCCGACCATCAGAGGGACGCACGTCAGCCACGGAGCAGACGGCCTGATGAATTGCCATGGAAGCATGCATCCAACTATTCCTCTGGTAGTCATTGGCAATAAATTGTTCTTTTGATTCCTTCAAAGCTATTGTCATTATCATTTAAAGCCCCCCCCCACCTTCCATCCCTCTGACCTGCCGGCCCAGAGCCAGCGAGCGAGACGATGCTGGTCTGACAGCTGAGGACAGGAGCAGTGACCAGTCCCCCAACGTGCCCCACAACCTTCTCCGGCTATTTGCTAGTGAGTGCCAGGGTGAGATTGTGTCTGTCTGTGTTCAGAGGTACTGACATCTGTTTTAAAAGTATTACAAAAAAAGAAGTCTTCTTTTGTTCACATTATGAAACAAAATGTCACTGCCCCATGTTGTGTTGGAAATGTTGGTTTCTAGAAAAACAGATTACATTCATATTG
>OOFH01112093.1:4944-15571 GCA_900323355.1 Merlangius merlangus
TTCCAGAGGTGGGGAGGTTCTGGGGGGGTCTTTGCCAGCTATTTCCTCTATGCTCGCGCTGGTCCCGGGCGGTTCTCTGGAGCTAAGACAACACTTCCCAACGCCACCACCACCGTTGGACGTTCAGGACCAGCCAGACATTATATTCAATGGAATATCAAAATCGCCACACACAAAATGAACAAGGCTCCCTACTTGTGAATTTGAATTGCTAACCGAACAACAGAAAGGTGTGTTTGCTGCCGGGGCCAATCAATGGCTCATCGGGTGACCAGACGTCCCCGATTTCCGGGGACAGTCCCCGTTTTGGGTGACCTAGCCTGTCCCCGGTCAAAGCTGTCCCCGAAAATGTCCCAGATTTTGACATTGAATAAGTGAAAAATGCGCGCAGACTCAAACACCAGTTAGCCATTTAACGCATGGCCAGACGTTATCAGGACGTACGACCAGATGCGGCAGCATCAACAACAACAATCTAGAGGCGGCAAAAAGGAAAGAAATGAAGACCAGCGGTCATAAATGGTATGTTGTGTATGAACTTATTTATTTTGTGTGAATTGGCAGTAGACTTGGCTGTTTGTGTGTGTGTGTGTGTGTGTGCGTGTGCGTGTGTGTGTGTGTGTGTGTCTGTGTCTGTGTGTGAGAGAGAGATAAGTGATGTAACGTTAAAGTAAGTTGTTTATCTGAATTGAAGACCTAACGTAACATTATAAAAGTCAGTGGACGTTAACATTATGACAATGTTTTCATATCTGTCATTAGTGACGCTGTAACGATAACGTTACGAGATTACCAGGTGATTACATTGCATGTGGCCCTGTTTTGGAAGAGGGGGAGGTGGAAGACTGCTTTGGTAACATATGATTTTCCTGTAGGCATAGGAACATGAGACTGTTAAAAATAATCAATGGTTGATAGTTGTGTGTGTTAGGCTAACTTCTGTATATTGTGTCGGGCTGTGTGGGTAACTAATGACTGTAGTAGTTATAAATGCAGACCATCTGATTAGCTGATGCCCTGAGTCATGTATAATATTATTATACTCATATGTTATGACTTGGTAATTATTATTAATTACATCTTGAATGATGTTTACTAGCTACTGGTCTGGCAGCTGTCTTTGCACATGACACTTCACTTTGGAAGAGAGATGTTTTTTCTAAAGTATTCTACATTTGTGTTTTTGACACTGCTGTGCGCTGCTGATACATGATATTTGTGGGTGCTGATATTTTTATATTTTTTGTGTACTAAAAGCTGGTTAAAATACAGGAAAAAGTACATACTACTACCATTTTTTATTTCATAATGATAATATTTAAGGATTTTTCACCGCTGCATTGAAAATGTCCCCGATTTTCATTTCAGAAATCTGGTCACCCCACCTGGGTCTGGCCAATTAAAGCAACTCGGGAGAAATAATTTGAAACTTTAGAGGAAAGGAGCGTGAAGACAGCGCATGCAGAGGTGAGATACATTGGTTATTCAGATGCATTCAATGTCATTAGGGTATGGGGAATGGCGTACGCTTACTATTAATAAAAGCATTGCATCTTTGAGGACTCTATTAGCTATGATCTGTTGAATATCTTATCCCACTCCATGACCTTGCCCACATGAAGAGTAAAACAGATTTGAAGATATATTAAGTGATTGTTACGATACTAGAAATAAATTGAAAGCCGCTTATAACAAGACCTTTTTTGAATGCACAATGTGGAGGTGGTGATGGTGGTCTTTTTTCCAATAAATGTTCCTACTTTATCAGTGTTACCTTTAATAAATACATGAATTTGTGTTTTGATTTGATAAATGACGGGAATGAAATAAGGGCATTAGTGGAAAAACAACTCATTAAGAGGCTGAGTATCCAAAGCCCAACTTGAGAATGAAGGCCATTTAGCAGCTTAACTTGCTATTGTACAAATACACCATCAAAATGCTCCCCCACTAGCCATCACCTCTCCACAGCCAAAGACACTGCTCAAATTCTGTTTAAGCTAACAATTTATATTAACTGAAATTGTTTTGCATGGTATGCCACTATGATGTCTGTCCATAACGGCAGCCACTTCTACCAATGCCTTGGAGGAGGGTTCCCTCGCTCTGCATAACTTCCCAGGGTTTTTTCTTGATGGGCCTTTATCATTTTTGGAGGGCTAGGGT
The DNA here is from genome assembly GCA_900323355.1 of Merlangius merlangus. Classification (NCBI taxonomy): domain Eukaryota; kingdom Metazoa; phylum Chordata; class Actinopteri; order Gadiformes; family Gadidae; genus Merlangius; species Merlangius merlangus. The sequence goes on from OOFH01112093.1 coordinate 7,111, forward strand.
TTTGGGGTTGTGATACAATGTTGCCTGTGAAAAACTTTTAGACCAACTTTGAGGAATAAACAAATCAAATGTACTTTGTTGACTTGGAAAGCAATATATATCTTACTACTATATAATAGCAGGCCTGTCGGACAAGTTACTCAAGTTGGTCAGTGCGCATGTGCCAAGCAGCCTGCAGCTCACACACACACACACACAGAATGCCCGAATGCAGACATACACTGCACGCACCAAAGCACATACATACCGCAATCACACACACACAAACACACGCACGCTGACCAGGCCCGCCGCTCCCTATACGCAGAGTACGCAGAGTGCGTAGGGCACCAAGTACCTGGGGGGGGCACCAAAAATTAAGGTCTGTAAATAATAAAATAAAAAGGGAACCGAAGTGGCCAGCAGCGGCCCTGACGCTGACGCAGACGTTTCAAGACAAAGGCAGCGCAGAACACCACATACATACACACCACACACCACACACACATGCACGGCAAGCGGCCTGCAGCTCTCACACACACAGAGAGTGGCGGTTTTAGGCACGGGCGAACCAGGCAGCCGCCCGGGGCGCCATATTTGTGGGGGGCGCCAAAACACATGGGGGGCACCATGAGCAGTCAATGAAGTACATAACATTGTGTGGGGAATTGGCGTTTTGGCGACCCCTCTGGCTGCAGGCGCACCTGCTCGTGGAGAAGGTGCCGTGCCCAGACGGAATGACATCCCCACTGAAGTAAGTAGGCTCATGATACAACCCCCCCCACCCCCGGGGCGTAACTGGACGTAGAACCGCCACTGCACACAGAGCACGTGCAAACGCACACATACACCACACCACACACGCACACACGCTGTCTAGAGACTGTAAACATTGTGATAAAATAAGTGAAGGGACAATTTCTCACGTCAACAAGCAACGGCAGGTCGTTCATCTGGCCTTATAAAAAACGTTAAATTCAAACATCGCGCCGACTGGCAAATCAACACACAAGTCATGTGATCATAAAGAGACAGCGTCCCTAAAGCACAAAACGAACACATGTTAATTACACAGTATGGTCAATTATGTCTATAGAGACCACCACAAGACTGCGCTTTGTTGCTCAATTGTAATGTTGCTTTTCCACCTTGAGCCTACCGAAATGTCTTTGCACTTTGTTGCTCAGACGTAATATTACTCTCCTCCCGAAATGTCTTGCGATATTGATATCCCCACTGTGGACTGTTTAGTTAATTTTTCTCATGTTTTGTGTTTATGCTATGTGTGACTGTAGGCCACTGCTGCCTGTCTTGGCCAGGACACTTGAAGAGATGTTCAATGTCAATGATGATTATTATTTTCAACTAACCAATAGTAGTTGCCATGCATTTTAAATGTCAATGCACTTTTCAGCCCTGAATAACAGTAAAAGCTATTGAATAATTGAATAATAATAATAATAATTGCATGCATAGTATACTACACTTTACATTGAACCACTACCCCTGTTGCCCATGAATTGACTCATTTTATAATGTAATCAAATGCTCACACACTAGCTGCTTTCAGACACACGTGTAAGTCCTGATATTCTCCTGATTGGCCGTGTGTGTGAGAAACATATCATGACATTTTTACCCTAAACATCTCCTGAATGATACTACCCCTGAGGTAATATTTTCTCTGTAGGAAATGTAAATGACCTTATATGTGAACGAGGAGTAGAAAGTTGTTATTTCTCACAACACTCCTTCTGCATGTCTTTGAGTGGACCCCTAAATGATAATCAGCCTATTGTATTTGTTCGCTGAATGGTTAAAAAATATTTAAATGTTGGCACTGCTTTTAAGAATAATTTTTGGTGAACGCTGAAAGATAGGTCTTATCACAGCCCTAAAAGTCATCATAGCCCTAAAAGTCATCATACAATAAATTAGTTCACAGCTGTACGTGTATCGAAAATGTTTTTATTTTTATTATTATTAATATAACAGTCAGCTGAATATTATAGGGTCCCGTCCTTCCACTCTGTTTTCTCAGTTAAACACAGAAATCAACCACATTTGTCCAAGTGTTAGTTACAGTATATGTGAAATGAATAAAAAAAAAAATACACTCTCTTTCTCCGGTAACGCAGTCCTTCGCGAAGCCTTTTTTCTTCGTCGTTTCTTCTATTTGTCTCTTACTCATACTCCAATCCGTCATCGATCGATGCTTCGGATTTTGAGGATGCGACGGAATATAGATGAATAATTTTAGCAACAATTAAGATGATCGCGATGAGTTCTGCCTGATCTGCCTGCATTTTGTCTATGATCAAATCAAAAAGAAGAACTACAGCGACAGCGGCCACACTTATCCTGCCTCTTGCGAACTTAGACCCTACGTCATATCCCGCCTCTTGCAATCCCATCCTCCTTAAACCCCTGTTGATTCTACTGATGTCTAAATGACATTGATGTCCGCATATAAAGCATCAAGTGATCATCCTCAGGGTTGAATCTCCTGTTAACCTCTCTGTCTACAGCATGCTATCCTGCACCCTGGACCTTATCATCTAAAATAACCTTCAAACATGCAGAAGTAGCCAGCTTGCAAAAGTGTAAATGAAAATAGACAACAATCCGATTTTTTAACTAAAGGCACGACAGCAACAATGACTAAGGGTTATTTGTATTATGAAAAAAAACAACTCAGATCTCATGTAGTCACTGGAGACGCACATCAATATCAAGGGTGGACTGCGACATCAGCTCAGACTCTGACTATGGGATACGTTTTGAAGTTAGATGATTTGATGCATGAAAGAGCCAGAGGTGTCTCCTGCTGCAGCCAACAACTTAAATTCCACAACTTACATGCCACAGGCAAATGGGGGGAAAAGGCTTTAAGGCTATTTCACATTCCTGCTTGTATAAATCACCCGTAAGTTAAGGCTGTTTCCACAGCCTGCTACATACAAGGAATTGGGATAATTTGATGGATGAGAGGTGGATGGGTTTCAATATGACTACACTAAAATTAGGTTTTTCCAATTTGGCAATGGAGATGCAATCGAGCCAGAATTAGTTGTTATGAAAAAACCCAACCCAAACTATTGGGTCTCCCAAAAGTGATGCAATAATAATTCATATAAATTGTTAATATTATTCATCAAATTATCAAGTTAATAAGTTTCAAGGTTTTTAATTTGCCCAAATATTTGTGCATTTTCTTTCACCCTTCCATTTCTTTCACCCTTCTTATGTTTTTCTTTTTTTCTCGTCAAAAACAACCTTCTCTTTTGTTAGATAAAAAATAAGTGTTCATCTTCTCTAGCTCTCTTAATTTCTTCCTGAGGACTCAGGTGAGGGGGTGCCATGCAGGTTGTTGATCACTCCTTGGTGGCTCTGTGGTTCCTTATCTGGGCTCTACAACAACCATTTTACCAAGGGGGTCAATTATACACTGACCCATGTCACATAACTCTATCCCCTGCTAACACGCACTGGATGCTCAACTCAAGACTTTGGAACAATTGTTATGAATCAGTGATTCCCTTCTCTACATGCACCCCCTTCCCCGCACACACAACAGCTCTGAGGCCCGTCTGAATAGAAGAGGCGCACACAAAGGTAATTACGAAGCCAATGGTCTCGCAGAGCGCTGCTCCATCCATCTATCAGTGATCTGTCAGGGTTTCCATCTGCACGCTGGGCCAGACTCATTTTCTCCTCCAGGCTTATGGACACCGACAGCCTGCCATTTCCAAATGGCATTCTTCAGCATGCAAGTAAAAAGAACAGCACATTTTTCACATACCCATGCCACATATGGTTAGGCATTCTAGCAACGCACATACGTGATTTCTTCTAATTAAAATCTGAGTCTGTTATTGGATAAGTGTTGACAATAAGTGATTAACATGTCCGTGAGAAACGTGTCCATACGATTGTTTCTCTTGGCTGTACATTTTGTGGAAGAGATTACATTGTGAACACATATAAGAACACATTTCATAATTAACAACCATGGGAACATAGTATTTCTCTGGCAAGTGCTCATAGCAAAAGGGATGTCTTGCTCCAGGGAGACCTGGGCTGGGCAAAGGTAGTGATTTGGTAACTTTATGCAAATGAAGCAGGTTTTTGCATCACTGCCTGCCATTTGCTTAGGCAATGGACAAAGATTTCCCTGATTCTGTTGGATTGTTTTTACTGCTTCTATCATCAATGGCATTTTCACCACATCCCAATGAGGTTAACGTGTATAATACAGCTTCAGTACAGCCGCACGACTAGGTAACATGGGAATAGGGTAAACATATTTTTTCTTTCTAGTAAGGGAATGTGTGGAAGTTTTGTGCCTGACCTATTCATAGTTTTTCAGAGGATGAGGGACATTGAGCTATTTCTGTTCTTATGCTAATTTTAATATAATTGTTAAAACCACATGCTTGCATAGTAATTCAAGTGTCCATATTAATGTGTGCCTTAACAATGTCTATTTCCAGCATGTCAGCCCCTCTCTGCAGCGATGGTATCTGTTAAAAGACCCTCTTGCACTCATTACTGTGCACAGACGCACAATATGCTTCCTCTAACCCATGAGCCAGGTCCACATCCTGCCTGCAGTATAGGAGAGGATATCACTATGCTATTATTAAATATGAACTCATCGCTGGGAATAACACTGGCTGGCAAAGCACACTTCAATATTTAAAACTTTTTCTTTGATTAGAGGTTAAAAACACTAAATTAAAACTAGAACAGTGAAATATAAACAATTTACCTCGTAGCCGAGGTTAAAAATTAAATATTGAAAAGGTTATATTAAAATATGACCAATGTATCTCTTATTATGTTTTTCCTCTGCGTTGTTGACATTTCACATCTATGTCCGCATAAATATTTCCCAAACACAATACTAATTAGAATACAATACCGATAATTAGAACAGGGGCTCAAGGTTTCTCTAAATAAATAACATTTACATTTCATTACATGCTATTAGCAGAAACCCCTACAGATACATTGGAAAAGTGTTATTTCCTTAGAAGACTCTTAAGCCGAGGCTGTTCTTGTGAGATCAGCTGCTTTCAGTATTTGACGAGCGTTCTTATGGAGTTATGCAAATCACTTAATTTACCGCAGACAAGTCGGTGGTTGGAGTGAATACATGCATACTTTTGGCTTTAGCAATTCATCTCTGCCACCACCTCCACAACCAGCAACTTCCCTCGCTTCCAAGCCCCTTTTCTTTGAAATACCTTGTCAAGGTGACTTTAATGTCCAGCCTATCGCTGCCCCGAGGCTAGGCGTTGATTCAGCCGCTGATTTCAAAGATAGCCTATCAGTGGCTCTATCCACATTGTCATTTTCAAAGTGATAGGATGCAGGATGATGGATGAGGTATTCATATAATAAATAACAGTGTCACACAAAATGTGTGTTAATGCTATACACCCTGGTGGGCTAAATCTCAGAATCTTGTGAAACAATTTCAGGCTAAAACCCACCCACCGGTTTGTCCTACTTTTCAAATGGTGATGTGTATATCAATTAAAGTTTTAGTTTTTTTTTTTGGAATGGCATACATTTTTAATGAAGACTGTTTAATTATCCTCTATTTCAAAGAATAAAGGTCAAGTCGTGGGGAAAACATCACATATACAAAAACAACCACGAATAGTGTAGCCTCTTCAAAATAGGAAATTAATCACATTTCAGTCCATTGCAAGTGTATAGATTCAATTTTTCATTCAGTGTCCTTGAATCAGATCCACTCTTGCGTTGTGCAGCTGAAATTCAACTAACACGGGAACTTTTAAACACACACTCCCTCTCGAAAAGCAACGATAATTGTTCAACCCTTTTTCATACTCCCAGTTTTCTAATAGAAGCACAAACAACCCCAAAAATTCCATTCCATCTGTACGTTCTTGGGAACTTTGTTGAACTTGTGCTGCTTTGAGCTTTTGATGGTTCAGCCATTTAAACAAGCTGCCTATGTTCCAAGCGCTGTGGTAATTGAGGGAGGTTTTGCAAGCAGGGTGCTTATTTCATAGTTTTTAAGCAGATCACAGCGTTTTCTTCACAGGCCTCCCTTCACCACTGCCCAGCTAATGTTTCCCAGCTAATTCTTTGAAGCCAGGGTTCGCGCCAAAGTGCTGATGTTGGCCTTATCTCTGCTCCTGACACCTTAATATGGACAATCTGAAGGGGCCCGGCGATCTCCTCTTGGTAGCAATGGACTCATGGGGATCAAAGACGGCTGGCCTGGGCTGTGTGGATATCAAGGTTATGCTCTCCAAGTCCTCGGTGTGTGTATGTGTGTGCATATGTATGTCCTCTTTGTGTACATGCCTCATCTTGTGCCCCTTATCAAGTGGACCTATAGCTACATTCATGTGTGGGGCTTTTTTATCAGCAGTTGGCTAATTGGATTTCAAGAATATCATTAATTTAAATAAACAATTGGATGCATTAGGGGAGAGAGAGAGAGAGAGAGAGAGAGAGAGAGAGAGAGAGAGAGAGAGAGGAAAAGAGGAAAGGGTTTGACCCAGATGAGGGTAAACTTAGCATTTGTATAATAATAACACAAGCCGAGCAGCAGCAAAGCAAGGTCGAAGTGCGACACAGAGGAGGAACGGCAGGTCAATTGGATGAGGGCCATGTCTAATGACTCTGTTAAATTGCTGTAAGACCCTTATAATTCATAAAGGATATATACTCATGAAAAAGAATAGGTTCGGGATCCTATTATTATTCATTAACCCAGGCTGGACCTTTTACCCGAACGGGGTGCGATTAACTGTACTTTGAGAACTCTGCTTTTGGATCACCTTTATCCATTCATTGTACACTGAAGACTGAAGAAAAGGCTAAATTGACTTCATCTTTGTCCTTCTTGCATGTGATACCTATTGACCTTTTGAGGGAAGAAACGACTCCATTAGGTCTCCAGTTCATTCTATCCCATCACTGTTTTTCATCAAAGTCTTTGCTTTTCACTTTCGTTTTTCCGTTTTCACTGATGATCATGCATACCATGTCTCTACCTTGTCCCGGCATAACATTAGAAAAGCATTGCTCAAAACTGAAGCATGGAACCCAATGCAAATTTCAGCTCCAGCTTAATGAATACCGAGCAGTAAATGACGTTCATGTTTCTGGCACGGTTACCTGTAATGGGATGGGGGAAGTTATCAGATTAATTAATGGATTATTATTCATTTGACCCCATGCTCATCCACACGTGCTACTAATCCCTAGCAGGTGCCTTGAATGCAGAGGGCCTAGGGAGTGAAATTAAACTCCACACTTGGGAGGGTGCTACTAGACAAAGGCTTTTTCATTAAACACGCACACTTACACACACACACAGACACACACACAAACATACATGCATAGGCAAACACATAGATACATAAGTACAAACAAACACGCGTGCGCACACACAAACACAGTTCCTTGAATTGCTCCCACAAAATGAAAAAAAACAACTGGTATTATTTTTTTTTAAAAGCACCAAAATACCTGGATAAACAAATATGTGCAAGACATTGCTTTCTCCTCTGCATTAAGCCTAGTCTATCATCACCATAGTCAGCAGTAAGAGCTTATCTCATTCACTTCCCTAAAGTGAAGGAGAAGACAACTTTGGGGTGGATTCTAGTGTTTTATCTGCTATTGACTGCCGTGTGCTAACTGTTTTAATGTGGGTAAACACTGGTGCAAGAAACTTCAACTCTCGGGAAAAAAATATGTGTTTCAGCAACCGTTCCCCTCGCTACTCTTTGTTTACCGCGTGCAAACAAAAATAACTGTCAACAAACACCACCCTATACTCCTCCCGTTTGTTTTATTTATTTATTTTGTTGCCGTTTTTTCAAAGTAATAGTGCTGCGTGGTGTCGGGATATCACAGTCGTAAAAGCGGGGACAGTGATGCTTCATCACTGATTAGAACCGTGGAGAGAGCCTTGGTGGGCTAACCAGGGAACCCATCCCACTAGGTGGAAGAAATACGTTTTTTATGACCCTCGGGAAAATAGAACGACAAAAAAGGGGCCTTTTCCTGGCAAATGAATGACCCAGCAAAAGTGGAAGGGGACAGATCAGGGAAAGGGAGACATGGCAAAAAAAGACAACATGTCTGGCTGAGACTCATGTTCCCATTGTCATCGCCAAAGAGAGGAATGATCAGAGACGAGAGAGAGGTATTTGAACATTATAGAGTAGGTGTGGGATTAGCCCTGAGGGAGTCTGCAAAGGAATATTAATTAATACATAAATCACGAATCACCACTTAAGAACAGCCAAACCAGAGTGTGTCCAGGACTACAATTGTGAGTCTATGTGCGATTCTACATGCATGTATGTGTGTGTGTATGTCTGTGTCTGTGTCTGTGTCTGTGTCTGTGTCTGTGTCTGTGTGTGTGTGTGTGTGTGTGTGTGCGTGTGTGTGTGTGTGTGTGTGTGTGTGTGCACATGCAGGGGAC
>OOFH01112107.1:0-10785 GCA_900323355.1 Merlangius merlangus
GGAGAAACTGCCTTGGTTCCCTTTAAGCACCACTTGTGTGTGTGTGTGTGTGTGTGTGTGTGTGTGTGTGTGTGTGTGTGTGTGTGTGTGTGTGTGTGTGTGTGTGTGTGTGTGTGTGTGTGTATGTGTGTGTGTTTTTTTCGGTATGAAAGAAGACAGCAGTAACAGTGCTTACAGTTCAGTTTGGAGTCCCCCTTCTGGCGGTTCTTGGAACAAATATGTCAACAACATAAAAACCATGTTTTTGAATGGCATAATAACGATGATGATAACTGGTTACACTATATTACATATTAAATATTGGTTCAAACAGAGAAAGGGGTAGGCCTAGTAAATGGGTAAAGAAAAAAAAGGAAGACTTGTCCATCAAAGACTCCAAAGAGAGCCGTTTACAGAAGACATGAAATTCAGAAATATTTTTGACAGACTAATAACAGATACTGCCCTTGTTTAATAAGAACGTCAGCCTATTTTTTCACAAAAATAATATATAAAAAGCATATGTTAATGTGTGTGTAGGCCTTTCTAGTTTAAACTCAGACCAAAGGAGTCAGCCGTTTAACATTCAACGGTGTTGTAATCCATTCCCGCCCAAAATGTGATCCTTCGCGGATGTCGTTTCAATTAAATATTTACCGGTCAGCTCTGTTCAGGTAGACCACTGCACTGTCCACTGAGGCTCTTCTACAGAGCGGTTTGACAAGATGTAGCCAGGAGGTAGGCCTACAGGCTACAGTATGGTCATGGTTGTGATTATGGTTTATGTCACGAATTAGTTATCAAACACCTTTGTGTTTTACAATTAAAACTCATAGGCTTAGTGGCGCTGTCAACATCCAGTGATGCAGTGTAATTGGACACACCAATTGATTTAATATTATACGTTTTAGTGAGAACAAGGATGTAAGGTTTGTGTGGGTTGAAGTTCATATGATCATGTATGAGGCTAACACATCATCTAACTTGTTGAACTGAATTGACAGTCAGAAAATTCTGACTGTCAAGTCAAAGAAGCACACACAACACGTGCAAGCCCTACATCAGCCATTATGTCATACAGGTCATACTCAAAAAAATTGAATATCGTGCAAAAGTTCATTTATTTTGGTAATTCAACTTAAAAGGTCATACTAATTATGTACTGATTACATGCAAAGTGAAATAATCTAAGCCTTTATTTGTTATAATTTTGAAGATTATGACTTACAGTTTATGAAAACCCAAAATTCAAAATCACAGAAAATTAGAATATCACATGCATGAAACCAATAAAAAAAGGATTTTAAATAAAGAAATGTTGGCCCTATGAAAATTATAATCATGCATATGTACTCAGTACTTGGTTTGGGCCCCTTTTGCATGAATTACTGCCATAATGCGGCGTGGCATGGATGCTATCAGCCTGTGGCACTGCTGAGTTGTTATGGATGACCAGGATGCTTCAATAGCGCCCTTCAGCTCTTTGGCATTGTTCGGTCTCATGTCTTTCATCTTTCTCTTGGCAATTCCCCATAGATTCTCTATGGGTTCAGGTCTGGCGAGTTTGCTGGCCAATCAAGGACAGTAATCCCACGTTTTTTGTAGTTTTGGCAGTGTGGGAAGGTGCCAAGTCCTGCTGGAAAATGAAGTCAGCATCCCCATAAAGATGGTCCGCTGAAGAAAGCATGAAGTGCTCTAAAATGTCCTGGTAGACGGCTGCGTTGACTCTGGTCTTAATAAAGCACAGTGGACCAACACCAGCAGATGACATGGCTCCCCAAACCAACACAGACTGTGGAAACTTCACACTGGACTTCAAGCATCATGCATTCTGTGCCTCTCCAATCTTTCTCCAGACTCTGGGACCTTGGTTTCCAAATGAGATGCAAAATGTGTTCTCATCCGATAAGAGGACTTTGGACCATTGAGCAACAGACCAATTATTTTTTTCTTTAGCCCAGGTAAACGCTTCTGACATTGTTTTTTGTTCAGTAGCGGCTTGACAAGAGGAATACTACTTTTAAAGACCATTTCACAGATTTGTCTGTGTGTGGTGGCTCTTGATGCACTCACCCCAGCCTCAGTCCGGTCCTTGTGAAGCTCTCCAACACTTTTGAAAGGCCTTTTGCGCACAATCCTCTCCAGGCTGCGGTCATCCCTGCTGCTTGTGCACCTTTTTCTTCCGCACTTTTTCTTCCACTTAACTTTCGATTAATGTGCTTTGATACAGCACTTTGCGAACATCCAATTTCTTTTGCAATTACCTTATGAGGCTTTCCCTCTTTGTGGAGGGTGTCAATGATGGTTTTCTGCACAACTGTCAGGTCAGCAGTCTTCCCCATGATTGTGAATCCTACTGAAGCAGGCTGAGAGACCATTTAAAGGCTCAGGAACTCTTTTCAGGTGTTTTGTGATTAATTAGCTGATTAGAATGTGACACTTTGAGCCTACAATATGGAACCTATTCACAATATTCTAATTTTCTGAGATTATTGAATTTGGGGTTTTCATAAATTGTAAGCAATAATAATCTTCAAAAGTATAACAAATAAAGGCTTGGAATATCTCACTTTGCATGTAATGAGCCTTTTAAGTTGGATTACTGAAATAAATGAACTTTTGCACGATATTCTAATTTTCTGAGTATGACCTGTAGGTTTGTTTCGGTGTTGTTTGCATGGGGTTGCATCGTCAAAATGCTAAATGCATAATAACAAAAGCCTATATCAGTAAATGACATGATTAGATTAGATTATATTAGATCAACTTTAATGTCTGTTACACAGATATCTGTCTTCCATTACACGTCTCTTCAATCAAACATTTCTGATGTTTTTTTTTAAATACTGTGAAGACGGTAAAGAAGGATGTATCAAACCACTATGACACCCGCTTGAGGTCAATCTACCTCCTCCTACAATAGTTATTTGCAATGTCAGGTCAATCCTGGGAAAATATGTGATGAGCAAGGGCTGGCTTACTCCTCGCCTTCCCAACTACCAGCCCCTTGCTGAACCCGGGGTGTGTAATAGCAGGGTTGGTTTGTCAGACGTGTCCTGTTGAAGTCCTCCCCATCTCAAAGGATTTACATTGTGGAGACTTTTTAAAGATGCTGGCGAAGTTGGAAGTTCAGCATAATTCATTTTTGGTCCTATCTGAAGATAATGTATATACACAGATCATGAATCATAATGTGCAAATGTGCAAATGTGCCATCGTGTGCGGCATTTCCTTGATCCTTTCTTCTGGTCGTTCTTTGTGTTCTGTTGACTAATGGTTATTATTCCTCGTATGCATCAGTGAGGCAAGGTTGAGGCCTTTGTGACCTTGAGACTCTAGTGCATTTAACAAGAGTAAATGTACACACTGGGCCAGGCAGATCTATAAATCATGCATCTGGGTGGAACTCCACACTTTGAAATGTTTTGTAATGGCTGATCAACATCACAGCCTGTGGTGAAATGGGAAGTTTAAGGTGTTCTTATCAAACCATTACCTGGTCCCACTAGCCTTAGAGTGGAAGTGGAAAATGAATATATTGGAAATAATTAACTTTAAACAAATAGAACATTCTGGAAAATAACTTAAAGGTACACTAGATAAGATTCAACCATTCTGTCTCACCTAGAAGCACATTTTTCACCTTCAAGAATAAGTTTATCTGACAGGACACGACACGTTCAAAAACAATGAATTTCCCAGCATCAGCCAGGAAGGCTGGCTCTCGTTCATCCTCTCTGAGCCGATAAAATATAGGGGCTTTGGCGGTTCAGTTGGTGCAGAGGTGGATTAAGGTGGACATTGGCCCCAAGGCAACTATCTGTGTTACTGATCAAGTAATTCAGTGCCAAGTGTAAAGGCGTGCTAGGAATATTAAAAATACATTCACATTGCATCTGCAAGCTGTAGCTTTTAAGCGTTCTAGCCCAAGAGGCAGGCCTACAACATCTGCAGGAGTACAGAACACCCTGTTATACTGAGGCAACATCATCCTTACAGAGACACAAATCGAACCGCTGTGCAATACTCGTATAAACCAAAACAAACCAGCATCAGCACCGGGAAAAACATACGCAACCATAGCCTTTCTGCGGCTCTCCGATCCTTCATGTTCAGCCAAGCACGCAGCTGCATTTTTCAAGTCACTATAGCCTGCTGTGAGTGCAGACTGGAGATCACTGTCCTCAGATACCCCATAACACAGTTCCTTTTTATGGGGATTAAAACAAACATTTTCAAGGGACAGTTTGTTTCACCGTTTGCCAGGGTTATAGAAAATTACCTATTTTGGTGTTTGTGTTGTGTTTCGCGTCTGCGTCATTTTCGACAGGATTCAGGTCCCAGGTTAACCCAGTAGGCCTATGTCTTCATGTGTTCATCAATTGTATCCCAGCATGCACGATCCATGCTTTAGAAAGCGCGGCCCCTGGTTCCGCAGCAACGAGGCCGTCATGGAGGGATTTATGGCGGCTGGGACATCACAGGTAATTCCCGGGGTGTTGGTGGTTAGGCTACTGTTTTTTCGGGTGGTGGACGACATTTGGCCGATATGCTGGCCGTGACGTAGCCTATTACTTGGCAACAAAATCGACTTTTTGAACTTGGTTCCGAACCTGGCCAGATGACATGGCCCACAACTCTACCCAATCAGCTGCTTCATTTTTTCTTTATTTTTGTTTCTTGTTATGGGCCAATTGGGGTCACGTTTTTTAATTTCAAGTAGCCTACCATTTTAAAAAGTCTGGCCAATCCAGGGCCCCTCGTATAGGCCTACGTGGCCCCTGTAGCCTAGGCTAGCCTGTGCGTAAAACTGCGTCAGATGATTGCAGATGAGCCATGATCTTAACATTGTGGAGTTGGACTGCTATGTCGTGCATTTACGGAAAGTGTGTCTGGGAATAGTAACCATCATGGGATACGGCAAATGAAATGAATCTGACTGCTAAAATGAAGATAACACAGCAAGTTCCACACATAGTTATACTCTATATGAAATAACTACCTAATAGCCTATAGTCTGCGCGTTACCCAACTGAGTTATGATGGCCAGTGAGCCCTGTCCCGGAACGCGCACGCAACCCGCTCTCAAGCGCACGCCGAATGACAAGCGCACAGAGGGGGCCGGTGAAAAGGACGGTCCAGCGGCCCGACTATGCAGCGGTCAACGGGGAGGTATGACCGATGGCCAGAACTATCTAAGGGCGTTGCAATTGCAAGGAAAAAGAATCACCTCTTTATGGGAATAACGCATGCGAATCTAACTCCCCCCTCCCAACCTGCGAAGTGCGATCTATAAATAGCCAAACCCAACCGGGTTGGAGTCACACATTACACTGTTGGATGTTTGGCGCGTGCACAGCTGTACGGATAACTGGTTCGACATCACAATTCATCCACTAAATTGCAGGTGGTAAGGATGTGTCATTTTATTGTTAATTCTTTTAACGTTTAGAAATTATTTCAATTTATTTGAGGCGATCAAGCAGATGTATGTGTATGTGTGTGGGTGAAAGAAATCATGTAATTAACAATTTAAGTTTGTTATATTTATTTTGTTAATAAATATTGACAGAGCTGCAACTGCAAATTGCATGAAATCGTATGCGATATGGGAAAATGTGACAATATGAAACCACCGAATGTTAGGTAGAACTTTTTTGTCGATCCACCCAAGTTTAATTTGCTGATCTATAGAGCTGCTTGGTCTTTGGTATTTTAAGTGGCTTTTCTATACTCTTCTAGTACTCTTCCCCATAACTCATGTTGTTTGTTGTGGTGTGTTAGTACTGAGCATAGAGCAAGTCCCCATAACTTGTGATGTTTGTTGTGGTGTGGGAAGACTGAGTTTAGAACATGTCCTAATAACTCATGTTGTTTGTTAGTGTGTTAGGACTGAGCTCACAATATGTCCCCTTTACTCATGGGGTTTGTTATGGTGTGTTATTTAACTGAGCTCAAAGCATGTCCCCATAACGCATGTTTTTTGTTAGTGTGTTAGGAGGACTGAGATTAGAACATGTCCCCGTAACCCACGTTGGCTGGTATGGGACTGAAATGGGACCACGTCCCCATAACTCGCGTTGTTTTTTTGTGGTGTTAGGACTGCACTTAGATCCCAGACGGACGGGACTGTACCTGTGTGCTTCTAACTTCACCATGGGAGAGGGGGACCCATCTAGACCAGGGTTCGGCGTCGCCGACTACTCAGTGTTTGCCGTCATGCTGCTGATCTCCATGGCGATAGGGCTGTTCCAGGCCCTGAAGAAGGGAAAGACCGAAGTCACAGCTGACGACTTCTTCACGGGGGGCCGTAAAATGCCGGCCATCCCTGTGGGCCTGTCCCTGTGCGCCAGCTTCATGTCTGCGGTGCAGGTGTTGGGGGTCCCCGCGGAGGCCATGCGCTACGGCTATAAGTTCCTCTACATGTGCCTGGGCCAGAGCATCAACTCTCTGCTCACAGCCCTTCTCTTTCTGCCCGTCTTCTACCGGCTTGGCCTCACCAGCACCAACCAGGTAACCCGGACGACCAGGCATGTCAATCAAGATGACATTTATATTTACATTTAGGGCATTTATCCAAATCGACTTGTCGTACATTTGTCCAGAACACCAAACACCAAACAAGACCCCTATAAGAGAGCAGTGTCAGATTAGCCAACACCGCTTGTTGACATGTGTCTCGTTTGGTGTTCTGTTTTTACAAGCGCTTCAGAATGAAGCCACATTCAAACAAAATAATAAAAATCATTGAGCACAAGCAGCCGTGCTTTAAAAAAAACCGAGATGAGATAAGATAACACTTTATTGATTCAAGACGGTAAATTCTGCCAAAGTGTTATCTTTAATCTGGAGACACACCTGGAGCGCACACCTGCTAGTAATCAAAAGGGCTGAATGAGGAAGGAAGGAATGGATGTGTGATGGGCTGGTGTTGAAAGCGCAGTAATGATCCATAACGTCTGCCTCTCGCAGTATCTCAGGCTGAGGTTTGGCCGAGCGACCCAGCTGCTTGGGAGCATCCAGTTTCTGATTGCGACTGTAAGTCATACCCACACTCACAACTCACAGAGAGGGAACCCCCTATGCTATAAAACGAAAGTCCTTCTATATATAGTCATGAGGATAGATGCATTGCAAATAGTGATGCCTCAAACAATTCCCTTTCATTTGCCTTTTATATTTCTGTAATTCCCTCAAAATGGGGCCTTTGTGTACTTGTAAGCCTTTTTCTACTTGTAGGCCTACTTTGAAAGGGCTACAATCTATTCTGGGAAAAGCGTTGCATTCCGATCTTCCTTAAAACTCTTGTGTCTCCATTCCCAGCTGCTTTACACAGGCATAGTCATCTACGCTCCAGCTTTGATTCTTCATCAAGGTACGGAGAACTCTCTCTGAAAAACTCACAACTTAGGAGTACACACACTGCTAAACACACCACTAGGCACTCCACACACTAAACAAGTAACTTATTCCACTACCTAATGCTAAACTCACTACTGGACACTATAAACACAACCAAACTCTCAAGTAAACATTAAACTCACTGTTAAACACTACACAATACTAGGCAATTCACACAATAAACAAACTTCTTAACACACTACCTAACACTAAAGTAGTTAAACTCACTACTAAACCATACGCACACTGCTCAAAACACTACTTAACACTGAACACACTACTAGACAAGGGTGACTTTAGTGGGTAGCCAGGCTGCGAAGTGGGCATCCTTCTTCTTCAATTAGCCAGCCTCTATGCTCTTCACCTGTGCATGGCGGCGGAGACAGCACCCTGTGGTGCTGTCCCCTGCAGTGGGCTCCAGGGAAGAGGGCTTCATCCAACCTTTCTTCAGTGACCTCTTTAGATGGTCTTTCAGCCTCGTTTTCTGACCATCTGCAGAACGATGGTCAAGTTTTAATCTGGCCGTACAAGGTGCTCCTGGCCAGCTGGCCTTCTGAGGACATGGCCAAGCCACCCCGGCAGATGTTTTGACGTCCACTCTATGCTTCTGTGGCTGGTTCCATGTAGGACCATTGCATGTGACAAACGTTCCTGCCAGGGCACTTTTAGGATTTGCTGGATGCACTTTATGTCAAGGGACTCAAGTTAGTCATCAACAAATATTGTCATTATCCTTGGAATATTAAGGTGAATATATTTGTATATTTTTTTTTCAGCTACCGGGCTCAATATGTGGGTGTCTCTATTTTCCACGGGAATCATATGTACTGTGTACACCACCGTGGTAAGGTTAACTGCTTTTGTGGTATCACCCTTCATTTACACCTGACTTGTTGCTTTGCTTGTCGACTTGTCTGTCTGTCCTCCTGACGATCTGTCTGTCAATTTGTTTAACTGAATCAGTTGTGGTAAAAATCCCCAAGATACGATAAGCAAAAGATATAAATCAAAAGATAAGTGTATTCAGCACGCTCAAAAGATACGAAACATTCAATCACGCAGGAACATCATAGTATATTCTGCTTACCGTGCAGAAAGTAACGGATAACATCCTCTTCAGATGTGTCATCATTGTGTGATCATTTTCTATCACACCATCCGTCTGACTGACCATGGTTAACTTACTGTGTGTACTTGTGTTTGTGTGTGTGTGTGTGTCCCAGGGGGGCATGAAGGCGGTGATCTGGACGGACGTGTTCCAGATCCTGGTGATGCTGTCGGGGTTCCTGGCCATCTTCATCCACGGCACGGTGCTGGTGGGGGGCCCCGCCCGCGTCCTGGAGATCGCCTACAACGGATCCCGCCTCAACTTCAACGAGTAATGACCTCATTATCTCAAGCTCTTTACCGTCGAGTTGCCCAGCAGTCCACCGCTTCCAGGGATTCACAGTGACTGATGTTTGAGTCACTGGAAGTGTCGGCTGAATAATATTTGCATATCTGCTCTGTGGGAATGTGTGTGGATCACGGCTGGTTCAAGCAGCCTCACCTGGCCAAGTCTGATTGAACTCTGGGGATGGATGTGGCTGCCACACCTGTTGCACACTGACCATTCAGTATGCACAGGTTCAACTAGCCATCTGCACATACACTCGGGGAGATTTCCTGCATGGTACTGGAGCAACCTTGCCATGTTCATTACTGTTACGCCCAACCTCTAGTTGGCCCTACTGGGGCTAACAAAAACCACCCTTGACCCCAAATATCAAAGGACACCTTTTACAAAAACCCAACCAGTGGGATTTATCCACATAAACATATGAAAAGGACATGACATTAAGATATACAAAGTCCAAAACATAAAGACAAGACAAATCCTAGAGAGGCGGCAAGACCAGCCAGCAGTCCCATGACCAAAAGCCTCCCCACGGGAAGGGGAATCTCTGGCCTTTAACTCCAGTCTTGACGAGCGGTCCAGGTGCTCCTAATCAGCTCCACTGATGCAGCACACCTGAGCATGAGCTGAGACCTGCCGACAGAACAGGGACAAACACAGAAAGCAAGCCCCCTTCTGAGGCTGAGGCCCCGTTTACACGTACCCGGGTATTTTTAAAAACTGAGATTTCCCCCTCTCCGTTTATAAAAAACGCTGCGTGCACACCAGTCCGTTTTCAGAAAACATGTCGTTTACACTGACCCGTGTATATATGCCGTCAAGAGCATGCCAAACCTGTAGGTGGCAGTGTAGCGAGAAGCTCAAACCCACGTTAGCCAATCAGATTGCAAACACTGACTTGTTTGTAAACAATGTCGCATCACCCAGGGGCACTTTCCGGTGCACAATCTGGCGTCAGTTCCCCAGATCCAGGCACGTTGGAACTATTTTTTTTGGGGGGGGTGCTGGAAATTGGCAGCGGTGGCGGGTGCAGCACTATCCAACACGGCAGTAGACTACTGGTTACAATCATAGGTTAACCATTGATACCGGATACTGCGCGATGCAACATTGTATCTCCTGCCGGGTGCTGCTTTATCTAATTTTCATGGCGCGCCTGCAGCATAGCATGCACTGTCATTGGTTCAAATACACATGAGCTGGGTTTTGATTTTAAAAACCACTTGACCACCCAACTGTTGTGTGGTTTGCCGAAAATCACATCGATCAAAAAAATTTAATAAAGAAAAAAAGAAGCCGGCTGGGTGTTCATATGTGATCTGCGATAGTGTAGGCCTATTACAGAACAGTAAGTGGCGTTCACAGCGCAGAATCTAGGTCTACTGTAGGCTACTGACGAAAATCACACAACACAACATACACGCTACTTTTATTTAGTAACAATATTTATTAATTTTGGCTATTTGGCTGCTCCAACTCAAGTCAGCCCAGCCAGGCGATAGTTAAGTTTCGGTTTTCAACTCCGCATTTTCTGACACAAAATAAGCAGAACATTAATTTTTGAATAGTGTCTGTGTTAACAAACAAAAATCAATTCAGTAAAAAATCATTAACAGGGAACACATCAGAGAGAGGTTACTTTACCAGAACATCTCCTAACTTTAATTAGATAATAATTCATAGAATTATTATTCTCATAGAATTATTATATCATTATTCAAATTAGCCATGTGCTTCTCGTTCCCCTGATTGGCCAGGTAAGCCTCGCTTTGTTTATGATAAGCTACGGCCCTCAATTGATCGCTCACAAAAAAAGCTCACAGTGACGCGTCCTGTATTGTCGATCGTGTTTTTTATGCGTGGCTTATGTGTCCTGTTCTGTTCAACCTATCAATCAATTTATGTCAGAGTGTAGAGGGAAAAATAGCACAATTTCACTTGACCGTTTTCTTGTAGGCTATTTAATAATAGGCTAGTCTTATCAAACGGACGGAGACATGCTTTCCATG